>CAUYLG010009609.1:0-79901 GCA_963573385.1 Cacajao melanocephalus
GTAACTTGACCTTTCTCTCTGGCTGCCCTTAGCATTTTCTCTTTCATTTCAACCCTGGTGAATCTCACGATTATGTGCCTTGGGGTTGCTCTTCTTGAGGAATATCTTTGTGGTGTTCTCTGTATTTCCTGGACTTGAATAATGGCCTGCCTTGCTAGGTTGGTGAAGTTTTCCTGGATAATATCCTGAAGAGTATTTTCCAGCTTGGATTCATTCTCTTCATCACATTCAGGGACACCTATCAAACGTAGATTAGGTCTTTTCACATAGTCCCATATTTCTTGGAGACTTTGTTCATTCCTTTTTACTCTTTTTTCTCTAATCTTGCCTTCTCGTTTTATTTCATTGAGTTGATCTTCGACTTCTGATATCCTTTCTTCTGCTTGGTCAATTCGGCTGTTGAAACTTGTGCGTGCTTCGCGAAGTTCTCATGTTGCGTTTTTCATTTCCATCAATTCATTTATATTCCTCTCTAAGTTGTCCATTCTCATTAGCATTTCGTTAAATCTTCTTTCAAGGTTCTTAGTTTCTCTGCATTGGGTTGGTACATGTTCTTTTAGCTCACAGAAGTTTCTTATTATCCACCTTCTGAAGCCTGATTCTGTCAGTTCATCGCACTCATTCTCCGGCATGCCTTGTTCTCTTGTTGATGAGGAGCTGCGATCCCCTTAGGAGGAGAGGCATTCTGATTTCGGGTGTTCTCAGCCTTTTTGCACTGGTTTCTTCCCATTTTTGTGGATTTATCCACCTGTCGTCTTTGTAATTGCCGACTTTCAGATTGGGTCTGAGTGAACGTCCGGCTTGTTGGTGACGAAGTTTTTTCTGTTTCTTAGTTTTCGTTTGACAGACGCCCCTTCCCCACAGAGCTTGGCCTTCCCAGATTCAGCTGTGCTTACTGTTCTTAATGAGAATTTCTTAGATGTAAGTGGCAGAAGCCCAGAAGCTAACATGGCTTGAACCCGTAAATGAATTCACTACAAGATTCTCAAACCATCAGGAGAGCAGTCAGGGATGCAGCTAAGTCACAGGTCACAGGCACCACTGTGACCAGCAACTCCCATGATCCCAAGAATTTCTCTGTTGTCTATGATTGTTTCTATCAGCATTCTTTCCTTCAACAAAGTGGAATTTTAAAAAATACCCTTGGTTGTTTCTACTCTTCACATGTTCTAGCTTTTTTGCCACAAAGAAGATGAAAATCATGTTTTTTGGTTCCAACTTTTAAAAGATCCCAAGGAAGAATCCAGATGTTATGTGGCCAAAGAATGGGGTATCAGGATTGGCCCAATGTCAATCAGTTGCCAGTCAGTGAAGACCAGGAAGATGGGATCTACAGGAAGATGGAGTACTTGTGTGACTCATATGGTTAGAGTAAAGAATGGAGCACTTCCTAGGTAAGAGAGCATGCTGTTCTGGAAATACAAAAGAATAGATTTTTACCACAGAAAGGTAAGAAGAATCAGAGAAATTTCCACTGCACCTGTGCTTCAGGGAACCCCACAAAGCTGTTGGCTAAGCAGTGGCTGAGGGAGGCAACAGGTGGCAGAGTGAAAAGCATGTCAGCCACTGGAATCCAAAGTTTCTGTTTTACATTCTATCTGCCATGAACGAGGCATTGGGAAGACAATGGCGGCTTAATAATTATTTTAAGCTTAAGCCTGATGTCTAGGGCCAATGTAAGATGCAGAAAGTTTGTCTCTGGCCACTCCACCTTCCAGGTTCTCAAGCGCTCTCTCCATCCTAACCCATGCTCTGAGACAGCTCTCAGACATTTCCCTTCTGAAGAAGATGACTGGCAATGCTTAATGTGAGATCTCTTCTCAAATAATTTAAAATTTAACAGGGCTAAATCTTAGACAGAAAGAATCTGAGACCACAGAGGGACTCAGAATTCTCTTAATCAACCTGCTCCTTCATTTTTTCATATGGAGAAATTAAGATACAGAACAAGGAAATTGTTTTATGGAAGGACACACAACTGATCAGAGACTGTCATCACCCAACACTTTCTATCATATCCTAAAGTCTCCAAGAAAAGGCCAAGCAGACAAATTTAAAACAAAGGAAATGGAAACAAAGAATAGTGATTTAGGATGGACTCAAGCTCATTCTTGGCTGCTCAAAAATCATGCCATATTGCTCATATCCACTGCAACCAAAATAAAGTAATATCTGCCAAATCACACTTGCCAGGGAAGGGCTGTGGCTTTTCCTCTCCCTTTCTTGTATCAAGTAGTGTGGTCCCCAGAATACCTCATTCATGTTTGGGGAAGAAAAGGGTGGGAGGGTCTCCTGAGGTCCAATAGAAAGGTCATGCCACCACAAGTCCCTTCTTTGACAGCTCCTGAGAACCTGGCTCCTGATAGTAGAGTTCTCCTTGAAGGGCACCATGTGTTGGCAGACACTTGAGAAAGGTAATGGGAGGACCCCGGCTGAGTGCATGGTATGAGACCAGGCAGGATGCAGGTGGGTGCTACCATTGCTATTACCTTATGTGCTGGATGTCCAAGGTTTCTCTTTGGAAGACCTTGTTATTCTCCTTTTAAGTACTATAGCCACATCCAAAACATCCCAGTAGATGGTGTTTCCTGGTTTGAGTAGCCCAGATTTCCCTTAAACAGGTATATCCAAAAGCAGATATTTTAAAGCTGTATTGAGATATAATTGCTATACAAAAAATTACAGTTATTTAATATACATGTTTTGATGCATTTGGACATATGCATATCATATATCTATCATCTCCAAAAATTTTCTAATGTTCTTCTATGGGTTTTCTTTTTTGTTGTTTTCTGCATTTGTGGGTTTTGGTTTGGTTGCGTGATTGGTCTTTTGGTGGTAAGACTACTTAGCATGAGATTTATTCTTTTAACATATTTTAAAGTATTCAATATATTGTTAATTATAGGTATTATGTTGTATGACAGCTCTCCAGAACTTATTCATCTTGCATAACTGAAACTTTATGCTGATCAAACAATTTCTCTATTTCTTCCTCTCCCCAGCCAAGGCAATCACCATACAAACTCTCTGCTTCTATGAGCTTGACTTAGGCTGGTGCAAAAGGAATTGCAGTTTTGCCAGTGAAAGAAATGGCAAAAACTGCAATTCCTTTTGCACCAACCTAATATTTTTAGATACCTCATATAAGTGAAATCATGCAACATTTGTCTTTCTGTGACTTGCTTATTTAACTTAGCATAATGTCGTCTAGGTTAATCCATGTTGTAAAAAATGGTAGGATTCCCATTCCAGAATTAAAATAACTGAACAAAAAGAATCATAGGTTTTTTTGTTTGAATGAATTTAACACAAGGTATAGCAAAATGTAAGGAAGTGCTAACACCCATTTACAATCAGGTAACTTCCCTATTGTCAACTTTTCTTACAAATTTCCTAATTGAACCCTTACTCACCCTCCATATATAAATTCAAAGCATTTTTCAACTTTTCTTGAGCTCTACTTACAGACTAAAAAGTAGATGATGTTCCATATACAATGTGGGGTTTCATAACCACTGGTTCCTACAGCCTTTTCATTTAGCCCTTCCTTCTTGAACATAAATCTGTAAATACTTGTTTAGAATTTAATCAGAAAGAGGCATTATATTTTTTTCTTCGACCTGGCAACTTATTCTTAGTACCTCCTTTCCATTCATTATGTACTTCCCAACTTCTGGTAGATTTAAGAGAGCAAATAACCCCTTAGTATACTGTTCTTATTCACACAGACACAACATTGTCTTTTTCAACCAGGATGGAATTTCACATAACTGATTCAAGCTTTCTAACATTTCCTTAACATTTTTTACACCATCTGTAACACAATTGACACCTACACTATTTATTAATCAGCCCCCTTAATGAAGCTATATATTTTAAGCTGGGTTTTAACAACCAGACAAAACACTATTAAAGGGATAAAATATTTCTTGTGAAAATTACAATATGTATTTTTAAATATCCTCTCTTCTAGAATAAACATAATGTCTCAAAAAAAATGAATAAAGATAATGTCTTTATAGATTCAGATGTGCTTTATTTTACTATGAACCACCTTCTATTGAATACCCTTTAGCCACTTGCGTGCTGAATCTCCCACGTTTCACATATCTGCTTCTTCCCATTTAAAGTCCTATAACTGAAATTCCATGTTTGTCACAGCATTTTTGCCTGGCTGAGTTTAAATCAGCCTAGGTTTGTAAGATACTGTCACCCCTCTCTCCACATTTCCCCTTCCACAATTGTTTATATCATTCACATACAGGGTTTTTTGTTTTTTGTTGTTGTTGTTTTTTTTTGGGGGGGGGGTTGTTTTGTTTTTGATAATCCAGGAGACAGGAAAAGAAGAAGTTTGAGTTCCAGGATAAAAATTTGCTTAAATGAAGAAAAGATTAATTGATGGGGACTGTTGCCTTCCAGTGCCTTTGATTGAGACAAGTCCTCTGTAATTAGAGAAGTAAAAGTCAAGAATAGACATATTTTGTGAGGCTTTAGATGCAGGCTGAGCTGTTGCAGAGCTCAGGGGCCCAGGATAGGCAAGGATCACCCTCCTGTCTGTCCCCATGTGGAATTTAGCAATGTTCTGCCTCCCTCAGGGCAAACGCTTTGAGAACACAGAGAGTCAATACCTATGATACAGACACTGAACACACCATTATGGGCAGTGAGAATGGTATAACTTTGCCAAGTGGATTTTTAGTTATGCCATATGACACGAGAGAGCTGGAATAGGTAGAGAACAAAAAAAAAAAAACTTAGCATATATCCAGAGGTGATAGTAATTGACAGACATGTTATTATAGGCATTGTTTAGAACTTTGTATGAAGGCTTCTTGAGAACTACTACCAGTATATGAAGGAATATTTTGAGCAGGGTCAGCTTTACTAATGGATCATCAAACAACCATAGTTTGATCATGAAAAATAAATGTAATCTAGGCTGGTCTGAAGGTAGTGAGTTACCTCAATTGACTGTTCACAAATCAAACTCCTTGTTCTACTCTTTCCCCCCTTCTCACTACTGCACTTGACTAGTCTTAAAATAAAATAAATAAATAATAAATAAATAAATAAATGTAATCTAAATATTGAATCTTAATTGATGATCTAATTCCAAAGTTCATAGACGTAAAGGGTACTAATGCCAATGTCTATAACTCACCTTGAAATGTCGAAAAATGGTGATTTGATGAGTGAATTGATTGATGAATAAACTCATGGATAGACTACATCTATGTAACCAAGTAAAGATAGCAAATATTAGCAATTACACAATCTTAGTACTGAGTATAGGAAATTTATTATACATTATTTTTAACATTTCTATATACTGAAAATCTTTCATTAAAATTTTTCTTTTAAAAAACTACTGTTATAATCATAGACAGGTGAGGTGCACCATATTTGGATTTAATTTCACAGGATTTAATTTCAAATCCTTTTGTCACTTGTCCTGGGAGTCAAGACTCCCACTCCAATCTCTTTTCAGACTGACTTTTCCTTGTCTTTCTTCCTCTCCCTGCAAAAGTTCTGGTTCTTTTTTACACCTTGTACCATAATATATTCATTTCAACATTGAGCATGCTATAAATAATAAGCATCCAGAACACTGACACTACAGAGTAGGTGGTTCTTGGGATTTTCCAAGTTTGGAGATGGTTAGGACAACTTGACTCTATTAAGAAATTTTCTCAGGGCCTCCTTCACTTCCTTGTTCCTCAGGCTGTAGATGAGGGGATTTAATATGGGGATGACCCCTGTGTAAAACACAGACACTACCTGATTCTTCTCCGAAGACTGGCCCGAGTTACTTCTGAGGTACATGAAGATGAGAGTACCAAAGAAGAGTGACACAGCAGTGAGGTGGGCGGTGCAGGTGGAGAAGGTCTTGGCCCGGCTTCCAGCAGAGGGCAACCTCATGGTGGCCACGATGATAAACAGGTAGGACACCAAGATCACCACCATGGACGCAGGGATGACAAAAATGACAAACACAACAATCACCAATTCCTGAGTGTAGCTCTCCCGACAGGTCAGCTTTAACAGAGGAGGGAGGTCACAGAAAATAAAGTCAATCTCATTGGCTCCACAGAAGGAGAGAGTGAAGGCCGAGACTGTCCGCAGCAAGGCACTGAAGAGACCAGCAACATAAGCCCCAGCCACAAGACTCAAGCGCGCTTGCTGCGTCATGATGGTGACATAAAGCAGGGGCTGGCACACAGGCAAGTAGCGGTCGTAGGCCATGAGGGCCAGGAGGTAGCAGTCGATGGAACCGAAGAAGGTGAACAGGAAGAACTGAGCAGCACAGCGTGTGTAGGATAAAGCTGCCCCATGCTCCACCAGCATGGCCAGCATCTGAGGCACAGTGACAGATGAGTAGCAGACGTTCATGAAAGAGAAGTGACTCAGAAGGAAGTACATTGGGGTGTGGAGCCGGCAATCCATGCGGATCAGAATAATCATCCCTAAGTTCCCCAATAAGGTGATGAGATACATAAATAAAAACAAGAGGAAGAGAGCGAGTGCCCATTCAGGATATTCAGTGAATGCAATGAGGAAGAACTCGGTCACCAAGGTGAGGTTCATCTCTGCCATGATGCCAGTGGTCCCTGAGACATGTAGAATAGAAGCAAGTTAGGAAGCTGCAAATAGGATTTGCCCATATTTCTAGTTTACATTTATTAAACATGTACTATGGACAAAATATGCCAAGTATGCCAGGCACAGTGGCTCACATCTATAATATCAGCACTTTGGGAGGCAAGGTGGATGGATCATTTGAGCCCAGGAGTTCAAGACCAGCCTGGCCAACATGACAAAACCCTGTCTCTACTAAAAATACACCAAAAAAAATTAGCCATTTGTGGTTGTGTGCACCTGTAATCCTAGCTACTTGGGAGACAGAGGCACAAGAATTGTTTGGTCCTAAGAGGTCAAGGCTGCAGTGAGCCAAGATAGCACCACTGTACTCCAGCCTGGGTGACAGAACAAGAACCTGTCTCTCTCTCTCTCTCTCTCTCTCTCTCTCTCTCTCCCTTCCTCCTTCCATGTATATATTTGCCAGGTGCTATGTGGGGCTTCAGAGATGACTGATCTTAGCCCCCGCCATCAAGGGAGTCCTGTGGCATAGAGTCATCTTAGCACGTCAAGAAAACAGATAGAGTTAAACATTCTCAGAACAGGGGTGCACATTCTCCCTCTATTGCTAAGTAGCTGTGTGAGCCCTGTAAGCCAGAGCCATTCAGAGCCAAAACTTCCTTATTGCTCCACCAAGTGCTGACACATGGACTTTTGCCTACCATGGGAATATCCGTGTCAGAATTCTGTCCCTTTTTCTCCATGACCTCAGCTCCTCCCTGATATCAAATCCTCTTCAACTCTCATCTGGATTAGAACAACAGCCGTGGAACTGACTATTCTCCCTGTCTATATATTTGCTTCTTGCAAATTCTTCCTCCTCACTGTGACCAGAGTGATAATTCTAAGACTTTAATGTGATCACATCTGATTCCCCTGTTAGAAATGCTGCCATGGTGCCCATCATGGAGAGGATATTTTTGGAGGGTACTTATGATCATTTAATGCATCCATATAATTTGTAAAGATCAAATCAGAGTAATTAGATGTCCATCACCTTAAATATTTATATTTTTAATGCTCTAAATATTCAAATTATTTGCCTTTAGCTATATCGAGATATGCAAAGGATTACTGCAATCTAGGGTGGGATATTAGTTAGACTCCTCCACATGTTAGACATGCCCTCCATGAGATCTCCTCTGCTTATTTCTTCATGCTCCTTTCTTGCTTCTAAATCCTCGTACCAACAGCCACACCTCACTCTCTCACACTTCTCTCCAGACATGCTGGATTACTGGCACCCTCTCTCATCTCCCCCAGGTTCTCCTACATCTCTGCACTTTCAGCAGGACAAACTCTTTCTGCTTGGAATGCCTTCTCTTTTGCATCCTCCAAGTCCTTGTCAGCTCCTACCTACCCTATCTTCAGACCTCAGCCCAGATCGCACTTTCTACAGGAAAGCTCTTTCCTGTCTGCCTTCCTTGGTCAGAGCATGTGCTCCTGGAGCTCAGCATATAGTAAGGGCTTAATATTTTCTCATGGAATAAAGTTACCAAGTGATATATAAAGCATCTTGCAAAGGGAAATGTGCTATGCAAATGTTCAACGGATTACTTTTATTTTTGTGAAAGTGTTTAAAAACAGAAAATGCCTGAAGTCTAGGAATTCACTAAAATCGATAAACAGTCACAAAGGTCATAAGCCATTCTTGGGTTTACACTTCTATCGTCAGCCTAACAATGTACTTACTTAACAGAAGGCTGTTGTCTTAATTAGAGCCTCTTCATTTACCAAATACAGTTTTATAAAAACAACTAATATTGCCCTTCATAATATATAACTGATAAACATTATTCTAAATGATTTATATATTAACTCATTTAATCCTCACAACCACTACATGCGGCAGGAACTTTTCTTATACTCATTTTACAGATAGAACTGAGAAAGAAAGGGTTTAGGCATCATTCCCAAGGTTGCAGAGCTCATAAGTGGTGGAACTGCCATTAGGAGCAAAACTGCACACAGAAGCTCTATTGGCTTGTAACAAGATTTCACTGCACCACCTGGCTATTCCAACAGCCCCTACTCAGAAGGTGTCCCCCATTAATTAAACAAACTTAAATACCAGCTCTGCAGTCTATTAATATCTGAAGGCTGATAGAGGCTTTTGAGCTAATAGTAAGTTCTTTGGCAGAGTTGTAGTGCAACAGGATAGAAAGGATACTGGATCATCATCTTTAAAGCATAAGACTTTGGCAGCTATGCTCGTGTCAGACTGACCGATTGGAAATAATGATAATTAAAGGAAATTGGATCTGGTGATCTGAATGGGGCAAGAACCAAGAAAACCAGCTCAGTTTCTTTACCTGAATTCCACATCTTTACCTGGCAGGTCCCCTTCTCTCTTTGTCCACTATTTTTCCTTAATATCTAAAAGGTCATTTCTTGCTCATTGCTTGGAGAAGTCCTAAGGGTATAGGGGCAAAAGCATTGTGCTGAGCATCAGGAGGTCAGTGGTTCTTGCTGCCCTCCCAGACCTGCTCAGTTATAATGCTAAGCAAAGCTCGGAGCCACAGTGTCCTCTGCCCTCCTACATTCCTCACACACTTGCACACACAATGTGTGAATCAATATGGGGACAATAATAGCCTTGTGGACTGAAAGTCAATCCCTGGACCCTACCATCCTCAAGATCCTTCTGGCCAGTTCTTTTCTGCCAAAGATGCTGTTTTATTCTTTTGGTTTCCAGATCTGCAAAATCTGATTAGGATGCATTCTTCACTCTGGTTTTTGTTCAATTCCAGGCAGGGACAGCCTCTTCCTATGGGCTCCAACACAAATCTCTTTGGAGAAGACACTAATCAATGGCTAAAGTGGTCTCTAAGGAAAGGCAATTATTGCACATGTGGGTTTCTCACTAGCGACCTAGTCCTTCTCATGGGAGGAGAAAAGACTTTCTTCCCAGTTACAGTTTCCAAAGCCCTGTCATACACCCATTGAGGGGGGTTTAAAAGGCCTGAATCCTAGTTCTGCATGGTCCCTTGAGGAGTTAGATGTATCTAACTTTAATTTCTTCCATCAGAACAATGTCAGAAAATATACCCATTGCCACCTTCACCACTGTGGCCATATGCTGGAAGAAGAGTGCTTTGGAAACACAGGACTTTGCTCCACTTTATCCAGGAAGGCCAACTGGGTAGGCTACACAGTAACCTCAGCAAGACAGTCATGTCTTCTGTTTGCCCTCTCTGGGAGTCAAGTGCCTTATTAAAATCTCTCCCTGCTTTTTCTTTAAATGCAAATGAAAACAAAGGGAAAACAAAAGCCTGGGATAGTGTGCCCAGAGGAGAAATTGGCAAATTCTTCCTGGCATAGCCTTTGCCAGCTCTCCGCATCTTTAACACAATAGTATTGTTTTAGCCCGAAATTCATAGGCATTTTGTTAAGTCATTGAATTTTGACAAGTCTCGATTCAGAAAAAAAAAAAAGGAAGATAAGGAAGAACAGAATAATTGCCCTCTTTGACAATTATGATAACCAAGAGAAAATGGAACCATGTGGCTCATTGGCTCATCACTGTGCTAAGAGTTCTAAATGAGAGCAAGGAGTGTGAAATGAAACAAAAAGACAACACAATACCTGCCTACTAGGAATATGCAGCCTAATAGGTGAGATTCTTATCCATTCTATAAGATAACAAGTACTAAACTCTTAAGCAAGGAGTCAGTAAAGTACTATGGGAAGAGAAGTATTACGAGAATACTATTCCCTCTACCGTGGGAATAGTAGTAAATAAGCAATGAGCAGGTAAGATACGAGGGCAAGATTACTTACAGGTAGGGTAAACTGGGGAGGGCTTTCCAGAGGAGGTGGACTTTGACAGTTTGGACAGAAGAGAGAGTGGGAGAATGATGGGCAAAACTCTTTAAGGAAGGGGGTTAGCACGACCAAATGCATATGGGCAGGAGAGCCCAAGGGCTACTCCAGGGACAGTGAGTGGCACTGCTCCTGACCTTGAGCCTGTCTGCTATCATCTGACTCCATTTCTTTCTCTACTGAGATAATCTTTTGTTTGTGTCTCTCTTTTCCCAGTTCCAAAATCTTCCAAATCCCTATCCTACCCAATCTACTGAGAGACTAAGAATTCTTTATATATTATTAGTCTCTACATAATAATCTAGTCTGTACATAATAATCTAAACCTTTTTTTTTTTTTTTTTTTTTTTGAGACAGAGTCTCACTCTGTCACCCAGGCTGGAGTGCATGGTGCGATCTCAGGTCACTGCAACCTCCATCTCCCAGGTTCAAGCAATTCTCGTGCCTCAGCCTCCCTAGCAGCTGGCATTACAGGGGTGTGCTACCATGCCCAGCTAATGTTTTATATTGTTGGTAGAGACGGATTTCACTGTGTTGGCCAGGCTGGTCTTGAACTCCTGGGCTCAAGTGATCTGCTCTCTTCGGCCTCCCAAAGTTCTGGGATTACACGCACGACTCACTGCACCCAGCCTTAAATCTTTAAGTTCTAAATAGTTCCAATTTAGACCTTGCATTGGAAGTCCTTAAATTTCATGATGAAGATATCCTTTAAGATATTTTCCTCAACAAAGGGGAAACTTTTCTCTACTAGAGAAAAATTAAGTTAAACAACAGTAACTTTTTTTTTCTTACTTCTAACATACCAAATAGGGATTGCACAGTAATTCTGAAACCCTACCAGTAAAATACTGCTATGCCCTCCCACCCTGAGATAGAAAATATGTCTTGTTAGTCCTGAATCTGCTCCTTTGGCAGAGGGGGTTGGGGCTCAGGGGGCCAGGAAGAAGCTCTCAGCTCAATGTTCCTTGTGGCTCTTAGAAAATACCATAACCATGATGATTTTTTTCATACCCAAGAGTACTTTAATCCTAAATGTAAACAGCTTTTATTTTTTTACTTGTCCTTTTCAACCAGTAATTTTTTTTTACCACTTATAATTTACTAGAGAGAGAGCATTATAAATTTTGGATACAATTATTGGGGCATGTGGGGAAAGTAGGGATGGTTAATGGGTACAAAATAATAGAAAGAATGAATAAGACCTAGTATTTGATAGAACAACAGGGTAACTACAATCAATAATAATTTAATTGTACATTTTTAAATGATTGAAACAGTATACATGGATTGTTTGTAACACAAAGAATAAATGGTTGAGATGATGGATACCTCATTTACCCTGATGTGATTATTATGCACTGCCTGCCTGTATCAAAATATCTCATGTACCCCATAAATATATACACCTACTATGTACCCACAGTTTTTTTTTTAAATCTTACAAATATGAGTTCTGGGTCAGGCTCCCTGGGCTTGAGTCCTGGATCCATCATTTTCTGGAGCCAGGGATCTTGGGAAATATGCAAACTCTCTTAGTATTTTGACTTCCTCATCTATTAATTGACAATGATAATACCAACTTCAAAAAGGCATGGAGAAAAATAAATAAAGAGAGAAAATAAAAACACTCTTCACTAACATACCCTGATATTTACTAATCAGGTTGGTGTTTCCCATACAGTTTCCAGATTTAATCATTTTTCTGCTTCCTGGTCTGAATCTATATATAGTCAATGACATCATAGAGTTTACAACAGCCGTTACTTTAAGGTAGCTATAAAACTTTCTGTCTAGATTCTAATGAATGTAGAACACACTGATAATAATTGTGAGGACACAGGAATAGCCAACATCCTTGTGCCCACTGTGTGCCAGGAAATATGCCATACATTCCACATATAATTTCTCACTTAAGGACAAAATTACAAATCATTGAAATGAAACATAACATTTTTATTCATATAAGGAAATATCCTCAGAGATAATGAAGAGACATCTATTATGTAATTGTCTCCTCATCATCTTTTCATCCCATTTTGCTCTTCTCTAGTCAATGTTAATGTTCTATGGATGTCAGCCTTCCCTGTTGTTGTCATTACATAAGGGAATTTCAAATATTTATCAATATTTCCCTCCATTAAAATATGGAATTTCTTTGTTGATATTGAGCCTCTGCCTTTCATTGCTTTCTCTAGAGCTAGACTTTATGGAAAACTTCTGGCTGGAAGATTCTCTACCTCTGGGGGCCTGGTTCCATGCCTAGTATGCATGAACACCTGCAAATGATAATGAGAGCCCAGATGGTTAGTACATCAGGGGAGGTTGTTGAGTGTTTTGCAGAGCTATGGAAGTAATTGGAAAAACTCAGCTTTATTAAGTGTTTTCCCCGGGGCCTCTTTTGCCTTTTTGTCCTCAGCCTATAAAATTGGAATGGTCAGACTGGGGTTTACTACTGTTTAAAACATGGTCACAGCTCTCTCCCCTATAAGGGACTTGCCTACCACTGCGCACATAGATCAAAGTTGTAGTCTCAACGATCAACCCAACTGCAGTTATGTATGAGGCAAAGGTAGAGAAAGGTTGAGAAATCTTTGCCTAGAGACCTGATTTGCAGGTGATTAGATGGCCTTGGTGATGAACAGGTCAGAGAACAGGATCACAACTAGTCTGGTCAGAATCACACACAGAGCAAATAGGAAAATCAGCAGCTGCTAGAGGAAGCTATCACCCAGTTCAGGGTCAGCAGCAATGGAGGTCACAGAGAGTGAAACCAATAGATAAGGACACAAACGGAGAGTGAGCAGGTGAAATGTATAGGTTAGATTACATTTGTCACAACCTCTACAATATGCAGTCACTAGCTTCTGCCAGACATCTTGAGAGTTGTGATGGTGTCATAAAGCAGGGGTTGAGAGTCCCACAGAATAATCATAGACACACCTGAAAATCTATTAATATCTAGTGTTTCCAAAGATTATCAATTTCAGATTTCAGTTAAATAATATTCTGAGATTTTAAGCATTAGCTTCCCACCAATGAGTCCCAACATCACCACCACCCAGTATCCCATGCTGCTTATAGCCATTGCTTTACCTCCATGATTCAGGAAGCAGTGATTACTTGTCATATAAAGAAAACTTTAGGACTAAAGGAACTAACTGAACTTCATCATGGACTAAAGGAACTAATTGAACTTCTAAATAGATTTTAATGTGTATTAGTTCTTTTTCATGCTGCTGATAAAGACATACCCAACACTGGGTAATTTATAAAGAAAAAGAGGCTTAATGGACTCCCCAGCCTCCCCCATGGCTGGGGAGGCCTCACAGCTATGGCAGAAGGCAAAAGGTACATCTTACATGGTGGCAGGCAAGAGAGAAAATGAGAACCAAGCAAAAGAAGTTTCTCTTTATAAAACCGTCAGATCTCATGAGACTTACTCACTAGAGAACAGTATGTGGAAAGCCACTGCCGTGATTCAATTATCTCCACTGGGTCCCTCCCGTAACACATCGGAATTATGGTAGCTACAATTCAAGATGAGATTTGGGTAAGGACACAGCCAAACCATATCATAATGCATTAAAGAAATAATCACTTTGACAGCAAAACTTTTGATTGCAAGAGACACCATGTAGAAGGATACAAGGTTTTCTTTAGAATTCCCGAAAGTGAATCTTAACAGCAATCATGAAAGACAGGAAGCAGAGAATTTATCAAAATACACACTATGATAAAGAGTTGTTTTCTTACTTGAAAAAAGATGTTATGGGTAGGCTGGAGAGGAGAATTTCAGAGGATATCACAGTTAGTTAGACTGTAGATGTTGCCTGGATCTTTAAGAAGGAGTCAATGCCCCGGTAACCCCCAAACCTGGTGAGGGGGTCTGTAAACAGCATGCATCCTCATCTCATTTTTAGAAGCATTTGAAAAAAGGGATACTTATGCCTCACTTCCTAGGATAATTTATGGCAAGTCTTCTAGAGATTTTCTGCACCCACCATGGCAGCAAAGCAACATACCAACATAGTTGATGGGGATTTCTAAACGGAGGGACCAAGATAATGTCACAGAATCCTGGCAACTCCATAGGGTTCAAAACCAAAGGAGCCTGAGGGCCATAAAAAGAGAAATGCGGAGTATATGTCTCTTAAAAGAGAATCCATGGCCTGACCATGGATGGCAGCAGCAGATGGCAGTAATGGCAATAAGAACCAGAAGAATAAAAAAAAACAGCTTTTTTTGTACAGAGGACAGTGAGAACAGAGGGAATTAGTTATACTAAATGTCCCACTCCTGATGCCAGTGTGATATGTAAAGCCTCTGAGAATTTAGATCGCATCCTGTAAAAAGACGGGGACAAAAAGAAGAAGGGAACAAAAAGGAGAAAAAATTTTGAATTGACAGTTTAAATCCTGAATGGGCTATGTTTAAAACTGAAAGTGACTGAGTTGCCTTGGTTTGGAAAAGATTCATTTTATCTTCAGTGGAAAAGATTGAATTCAGTTAAAATGAAATTTTAAGAAGTTATTTTTGTGGCACACCTGTATTGAGACTGTAAATTATCAACCTGCTACACTTCCCAGAGTTTAAAGCAAAAAATGCCACCAGGGGGAATGAGAACCATGAAAAAGTTAAGAGGCACAAAAGATAGATATCTGCTCAATAAAAGTTCTAAGAGAATGTAAAAAGAGGATGATAACATTAAAAAGAAAAAGGAGGAAATTTCTTTGAGCTTAAAAACAGATCTTAAGCCTTCAGATCCAAAGAGTTCACCAAGATTCTAATTCCAATACTGAAAAAAGCATACTTCTGGACTCGAGGATAAAAAGAATCCATTACATGTTTCTGGAGAGGGAAAAACAGCCACAACAAAGCAAGTGACCTATATGGAAACAAGACTGTCATCAGATTCTGCATCCAGTCTACTGAATATCGGAGGCCAGAGGAAAGAAAAATGTCTGTAAAGATCAGAGAAAATTATTCTGAATTTAGAATTTAATATCCAATCAACTGTCAGTCAAGTGTGTGTTAATCATACAAGACACATCGTCTGACTACAATATAAGGCACACAGATATTAATAAAGGCTAAAAAGAGTATCAATCATTTTGACATATTAAAATGGCCTGCTCAGTTACACTTGAGATCATGTGAGGCTCATCCTGAAATTGCAAACTATTTAAAATTAATGTACATATGAAAACCTGTGAATTGTAGCAGCAACAGCTAAGGGGGACAACAAGGCCTGGAAATGCATTTATTAGACAATATGGACAACAAAAAATAAATAAAATATACACACAAACACAAGAAGCTAAAAAGAAATTTTAAAACTTTTAAGTAGAAAGCAATAATATATACAACAACATTTTTAATGGATTTGATAAACCATGAGCTGGCTACTTGCACTACAGTAGACAAACATATTGCCAGTCCAAAAGGAAAAAAAAGAGGCATTGAAAAAAAAAACACAAATCAATGCCACTAGAACTGATTAATGAGAAAAAACAGTTTGTAGAGGTGCTTTTTAATTATGAGAAGGAACACTTCACCCATATCAGATGAACAAAAATATTAAATATGACCTGAAGTCACATATATCAATATGGGTAAATCTCAAAGCAGTCACATTGAACAAATTGCTGGCAATTTGAACATAGGAACAGTATGGCACCACAGATGTCAAGTTTTTAAATAAACACAAATAAACTGTTGGTTATTCTGGAGACACAGATATGAAGTGAAAACATAAAAGCATGTGTAGGAATGTTAACAGCAAATTCAGGGTCGTGGTTAGCTCTGCAGGAGGACAAAAAATGAGGATCAGAGACTGGAACACAAAGGATTTCAAGAATATCCTTACTGAGTTATTTTTGAAATCAAACACATAAAGCAAAATGTTAAGATTTGGAAAGTCTGGATGGTGGGTACATGAGTGTTTATCGTGTCAGTTTTCATGGAATGAAATCTATTATTTTAATTCAAGTCCAGTGAAACTCCCAAGGAGCTTTTTGCCAAGGTTGTTTGGTTGTCATGTTGACTGTATTGTGACTTCAATCAACAGCCTCCCTTTTGAATGCCTTTTGCAATGTGATGGCAGGTCCATCCTTCAAGAGATGGACTCTATTTCCCCATCCTTGAATATTTGCTGGTTTTATAGCTTCATTTAATAGCTTCATTAAATGCAGCTGAAGTGATGGTGTGCCATTTCTCTGACTAGGCTTCAAGAGACCTTGCACACTTCTACTTCTACTTTGACTCTTGGACCTTTGCCACCATCATGGGAACAGCTTGGGCTAGCCTGTTGGAGGATGAGACACCACAGGGAGGAAAGCACAGTTGTTTCAGCCAAGGACTGCCTACAGCCAGACAACCCTCAAATACATGAGAAAACCTAGCCAAGCTACAACCTGATCCTCAATTAACCATAGATGCAAGAGCATACCCAGCTAAAACCAGAAGCACCAGTCACTTTACTAGTCAGTTGACCCATAGATGCGACTGAAAAATTAAGCAATAATAAATTGCTTATTGCTTTAAGCCAATAAGTTATTATGGCAATAGATGACTGATATACTGATAAAACATGACAACCTGATTGAAAAGTTTATCCAGAACCCTAGATACATAATAAAAGCAAAGAAATTTTTAAAAAAGAATAATAAGATATTTTGCCCTGTCAGATACCAAAATAAACCCCAAAGTTTCCAAAATTAAAGAAATTAAATTCAATAATTCTTTAGAGTTAAAATATATCTGTGGAACAGAAAAGTACTAAAAACAAACTCAAGTGAATATAGAAATATATGAAACTGAACATGGTGGCTCACACCTGTTAATTCCAGCACTTTGGAAGGCCAAGGTGGGCAGATCACGAGGTCAGGAGTTTGAGACCAGCCTGGTCAACATGGTGAAACCCTGTGTTTACTAAAAATACAAAAATAAGCCAGGTATGGTGGCAGGCACCTATAATCCCATCTACTCAAAAGGCTGAGGCAGGAGAACTGCTTGAACCCAGGAGGCAGAGGTTGCAGTGAGCCAAGATTACACCACTGTACTCCAGCCTGGGTGACAGAGCAAGGCTCCATTCTGGGGGGAAAAAAAGAAATATATAAAAATGAAGTGTCAAATTCAGGGGTAAAGAAACCAATAAATAGTATTTTAACAATTGACATATTATATCAAAAAATAAATTATGTGTCTGATTTGTTTCATTTAATATAATGGCCTCCAGTTTCATTCCTGCTGCTGCAAATACTGCATATTCTCACTTATAAGTGGAAGCTAATAAGGAAGCCAACGTGTACACATGGACATAGAATGTAGAATATAACATGTACACCGAAAACGGAGACTTGGAAGGGTGAGGGAATGGGAAATGGGCAGATGATGAGAATACTTAAAGGTACAATGTATGTTGTTCAGGTGATGGATACGCTAAAAGCCGTGACTTCACCACTATACAATCTATGCATGTAACAAAATTGTACTTGCAACCCATACATTTATACAAATAAATAATGTGTGAAATCAATTACTTTTTATTTACAGAAATGGAAGATAATTTTTAAATAACCCTATAAAAGGTAGAGAAGGGTGACAGGAAAGCTAGTGTTTTTCATCACAGAACTAAAGATGAACCCGGCCCAGGTGTTGAAGAAGCGCAAGGGAAGACCTGGCAAGTGAAGTGGCAACAGTCTAGGAATGATACCCCTATGACAAACAGGTGAACCAGCAAGTAAGTGACAACATGTTGCAGTCTGTGAGCTTCAGCAGTCTCCCTGTCCCCTGCAACTCCTGGTGCCCTGCACCAATCTTCAGAGCATGAAAAGAATATGGTTCCTACTTCATTTCTTTCCTCCTTTCAAATCTCATGCAAAATGTCTCCTGCAGCCCACAGTGAACCAAACTATGCAAAAAATAAAATTTTGGGAAATGGGGCTCCACCTTGACTAAATCAACACAAATCCACAAGAAATTCCGCCTCTAATCATTTATCATCAGGAGGCTGAGCATGAATACATAACCCATCACATTCAAAAATGTCTATTGTAACATTGTTATTGGGAAAAAATTAGGGAAATAAATGAGTAAGTGAATACTATGTAGCCTTTAATAAGAAGATATACTTGCCATTAACAAGTTACAATGGCATGCAGAATTGTAAAGTAAAATGGAAAGTTGCAGAAGATGATATAAAATATGGTACAAGTTTTGTTGAAATACAAAAAGTAAATAAATGTTTGAGGAGTATAAAAAGATTCATACAAAACTAATAGGAGTTACCTCTGGGTGAGAAGATTGGGAAACAGGTAAAAGAAGGGAGCCACTGTCCCTTTTTTAATTTGTATCTATCCTTTAATTTTATTACAACAAAAATGTATTATTTTTATAATAAGAACCCCAATTAAGTCTTTAAAAGAAAGAGACTACCTAAAAATATAAATCATGGGAATTGATAAAATGAGAACAAAGATATTTGAGAATCCTAGGCTGTGCACGCAATGTATTTAACCAGATCCCATCTATTGCAATAAATAGTAGCAATTATTATAATCATCATTATATGGTTAGTCCAAAGAGACTTTTTGGTGACCCACCGACTCTGCCTCTTTCCTGCAAGCTAAAAGACATCAGAGAAATAATTTGTAAATACAGAGAAATCTGGGTAGCAGTTAATCATTTTCCTGTGCTGAATAAACAGCAGAATTCCTTTGTTCAATGTGATAACTTTCAAAGGCACATAATTTTGTAAATGTCAAATCTTCAGATGATGGAATTTCCCAAAAGATGTGCTCACCGAGGTACTTGGGAGCAGGGAATGTCCCTAAAGCATTACTCAATCCAGTGCCTGGGGTCAAAGAACATATTTTAATCCCTCCTTGGCACTGCTAATGACATCTGGCCCCTTCAGTCAACAAATACTCATTTGCTATCCACCAAGCGTCAGGTAGTGGGCTGGAAGTGCGGGAAACAGCAGTGAGCAAGCTTCACATGGATCCTGCCCTATTGAAACCTTTAAGGCCCATTGGAGAAAACAGACATCAAACAAGTAACAATAAGTGGTTTGTGTGTTTCAAAAAACAGCAGAGAGGGTACTGCAGGAGCAAACAATTAGGCAACTCAGTCTATTTGGGGAATCAAAGAACAGCTCAATAATGTCCACAGAATTTATTAGAGGGCTCTGAATGTGGGAAAGACTGTTGCCTAAACAATCCCTTCACAAAAGGGATCAAGGAGTCATGAAGCCACAGGAGGTAGGTAATATTAAATGATCAGGGACAGTTTTAAATAGAACTCCTGGAAGAAACACAATTTATCTTTCACTCCATAGGCATTAAGCATGTGTTAGATGCCAGGAACTATGATGTATGTGTCTAACCTGCAGGAGTACATTGACTCACTTGTCATTTAGTCCACAAATATTTACTGGGTACTCACTATCCCCCAGAGACTGCTTTAGGCACTGAGGACACAGCAAAAACCCTACTCTTATGAACTTGCATTCTTGTGGGGTGGCAAAATAACACAAAAGGAAAGCATATATCAGATAGTGATGCGTTATACAGAAAAAAAAAGCAGAAAAGGAAGTTAGGGAGCTTGATTGCTATTTTCAGTAGGGTGATCAGAGAAAGCCTCATTAAAAGGTGATAGTTGAGCAAAGATTTGAAGGAATCAAGAGAGCAAGTTATACAGACATGCAGAGGAATAGCATTCTAGCAGAGGGAACAGCAAATGCAAGGGCTCTGAGGCGGGACCATGCCTGGTGTGTTCAGAGGACAGCAAGGAGTTCAGAGTCTAGCAGAAAAAAGCAAGCATATGACAAAAGAATTATTTTATTATTCAACTTGACAAGTGATGATGCAATAATTTTTGCTAATTAATTAAGAGCAGCCATGGCAAAATTCTAGTGTTGGGCTACCAAGAGAATGTTTGATATTGCTGAAAACACCTGGGCAGCAAGATCAATGTGAGTCACTGTGCACATAACAAGTAAAAAAAAGGGTTGTTTTGCTAGCATTGGGATGGGTGTGGACCAGATGAACCTGATCAGTTTCCTCTCCTGAAACCCATCTCACCATTCCCTGAAGAATCTCTTTCCCTTATTCATTGTTCTCTCTCTGCTCATGACCTCTGCTCTTTCACTGATTGTAATTTCAGGGTGAGGATGTAGAAAAGGAGCACTGCATGGGCAACCAGGCCCCTGGTTCTTCATTCCCACCCCCTGCCCCTTCCCCACCACCATCCTTGACTAGCTGTGTGGTCCCAGGTAAGTCTCTTATCACTCTGAGTTTCCATATCATCTGTTTTTCTTATCAACTCCTCAAAACAATATGAATAATCATAATTTAGCCACCTAAAGACAGGAAGTTGGAAGGATTTAATTTTTCTCATTCTCTTCTCCTCCTCTTTCTCTTCCCATAAATCCCTACATGCACATCCCCCAACCCCCAAAAGCAGAGGCAAGGTGGGGGAATAGCCTCTGTCTGCAGGCTTCAGCTCCAGCATAAGACTACTAGTTTGTTCTACCCCAACACTGTCATAGCCAGTCCATGGCCAGTTTGGGTCTCTGAGGAGAGATTATTGCTGATATTGGGGTTATTTACATGCAAATAGCACCTTTCTTGTAGGACTAGAGAGGTTCCTCTTCAATCTCCATTTCTAAATGTGATACACGCAGTTGGGCCATCAATAAGAATGGTTAAGGGAGCCTGAATTCTAGTTCTGGCTTGAGGAATCATCTATCTTCCAAGGTCCAGTTTCCTCTGTCAGAATAATGTCATGAATCACAGGCTCTGCCACCCTCATCAGCTGTGGCCTGGGAGAACAGGGCCCCCCCAGCTATTTACCTAGAGATGGTAGAATGGAAACCTATCCACCTAGGAAAAGGCAAGGCCCGTTGTAGCCTCTAGTTTGCCCTCCCTGGAGTCAGGCACTTGATTAAGTTTCTCCTTTAATCTTTAACACAAGAGAAACCTTAGGGAAAAATAAACAGGACAAGTGCACTGCCCAGAAAAGCAACTGGCACAGCCAGCAAGTTGGCATGACCTTTACCAGCTCTCTGCAGCTGAGAAATTGTGGCAATTATTCTTAGCATCAGATGCACATGCATTTTTTATAAGTTTCAAAATGTCCAGACAAGACAAAGGAAGGGAGCAAGGTCAGGAGGAAACCCCTTTGACAAAGGTGGGGCCAGGAAGGGGACAGGTGGGAGTCATCTGCACATTCAGTCATTTCTCATTTTTGATTGAGAAAGGTGCTCTAGAGACCAGGGATGAAATTTACACACACAAAACACACACACACACACACACAGATGCGTACACATATTTTCTGCCTTCAAAAATTTTATACTCTTCTGTTAGAGGTAAGCCATATATGTAATCAATCATTCCCACACCAGGATAATATTCAGGGGAGATGATTTCCAAGGAAGTGGCATTTGAGCTGAACCTTAAAATTAAAATCTAATACACGTATATCAAACCATAGCAGTTAGCATATCCACCACCTCAAACATTTACAATTTTTTTGTGGTCTGAACATTCAAAATTCTCTCTTCCAGCTTTTTAAAAATATATAATGATTTATGGTTAACCTGCTGTGGAACCCTAGGACTTATTCCTCCCAGCTAGATGTAATTTTGTATCTGTTAACCGACTTCTCCCAATTCTCCCCTCTTCCTTACCCTTCTGGGTCAGGAAATTTTTATCCATGGATCCATGGTTGCAGATAAGTAAGTTTCTCTTATTCATTGTACAAGCTTCCAAATATTTTCTTGATGTCAGAGTTTAGGCTTTTGGAACTCATAAATATGAACAATTATTATGTGTCAACTAAAAATATGAGGAAAATAAAAAGAAAATTTAAGAAAAATTAAAATTTGAGCAAGACACTTAAAATTGCATATTCCCTATTCTCCTGACCCTGCCTTAGTTTTTCTCCGTAGGAACTGTCACCTTCTAACATAACATATCATGTACTTATTGTATTTACTGCCTATCTGCTTCACGCCTCTATAAATTCCAACCAAAGCTTCTCCCTCACTTTCTTTCCACTCCATCTTTCTTACTAGAGAAAGAGGCAAAGAAAGAAAACTTGCTAAGCTCTTATATTTACAGGGTACCTTTGACCTTTCAGAACAATGTCCCTTCCATTTTGCCCTCAGAAGAGGTCTGCAAAGAGTGGCTCTTCTCATTCTGCTGAAGCAGTAACAAAGACATGGGGTAGGAGGGAGGAAGGTTACCCAAGGTCACTCACCTGACACCTGCCAACTTTACAGAGATGTCATTAGTCTCTCATCTGGCACATAGGAAACACTCAAAATATATAAACTATTATTTCATTTTTCTTAGGTCACATTTTTTCAGAAAGAAGGTATTAAATTACCTTCTTAGTATTACCAGCTGGCACTGTATGAACATTGTTTTCACTCCTTTGCCTTTCCTGTTCCTTACAGTGTCAGAAAATAAAATCCCCCTTCGCTTAGTGCCCTACCTTTGACAACGACCCAGGAAGGTTTTCTTCCAACTACCATAGTGTGGCATAGACAGCTTCACTAATACAAGGCTCCCTCCTATTCCTCGCTCTGAAACCATTTTAATAGCACGTATTCATTAACCACAAGCTTGCTGCTGTTGCAAGTTAGAGAGCCTGAGTTTTAACGCCCTGAAACCCCATTATTAGAGCAAGTCTCCTTCTATGTATCATTACATAAAGCACATTCAGACAAAACATAACATTTCCAAAAGATGAAAGGTGATTTTCTGAGAGAAGTTAGGACATTTTTACTTATTATGACTTCTTATTACTAGTAATGATGACAATAATGGTATGTTAGCATGTCACACCATTACACAGAAGGTTAGTGTAACTGTTAGGAACCTTCTTCAAGAGCCCCTTTTATTTTCTTGTTTCTCTAAAATATAAGTCAAAATTTTCCACATAGGAATGGCATGAGTAAACTATTGAAGCAGCTTAACCAAGTCAGTGTGATCAGCACCCAGTTGCCAATTAGCACCATAACGTGGAGATCTATACATGCTTTAAGGAGGTGAGGAGAGGTCTAGGTATTTAGAAAGTCCTCTGAGCAATGCTATTTCAAGGAGCCTTGAGCCTGGTGTTGCTTTCCAGAGAAACAAGGAGTTTCTGATTAATTGTACATATCAGTTTCAACTCTCTAGGTTCAAGTAATAAAAAGCAACCAGAGAGCCGGACGCAGTGGCTCACACCTGTAATCCCAGCACTTTGGGAGACCGAGGAGCGAGGATCACCTGAGGTGAAAAGTTCGAGACCAGCCTGGCTAACATAGCTAAACCCCATTTCTACTAAAAATACAAAAATTAGCCAGGCACCTATAATCCCAGCTACTTGGGCAGCTGAGGCAGGAGAATCACTTAAGCCCAGGAGGAGGAAGTTACAGTGAGCCAAGATAGGACCATTGCACTCTAGCCTGAGCAACAGAGCAAGGCTTTGTTTCAAATAAACAAACAAAAAAACACACAAAAAATTTCAAAAAAACAGAACAAGCCTGAGCAAAACAAAAGGAAATTTATTATAAGGATATGCGTATCCAGAAGCCAAGCCACAATTACAGCTGGGCTGAAAATTTCCCACTGGAAATCCTGTGAGAATTCAGACAGTATTTTCTGTCCATCTATTATGCAATTGCCTCATTCTTCTTTCTTTCTTTCTCTCTCTCTCTCTCTCTCTCTCTCTCTCTCTCTCTCTCTTTCAAAGTCAGAGCCTTCTACCCCCTCTGCCTTGCAGAACATTTAAGCCCACAGCTCCCAAGTTTAAATGTTTTTGGTTCAGTCACATACAGAACTCTTTACTCCCTCCATTCACTTCCAAATTCCTAGGAAATTACTCTAGTTGGCTTGATAAAGTTAAGTGAAATCTCTTTTTCAGTCCACTTGTGACCATGGAGTCACTGTCATGTATTACAAATTTGTTGTTGAGGATTTCATTACTATAGACTAGGGAGGGCATGAACTTGCTACATTTGAGAGATAGCAAGAAGGCCAGTGTGGATAAAGCAGAGAGTGCTAGGGGAAGCTATCTCAAATTTGCCATATTCAAAGAAGAACTTGTGCTTTCACTTAAGAAAAAATACCAGCCTGGACAACATAGCAAGACCCCTTCTCCACAAAAAAAAAAAAAAAAAAAAAAAAAAAAGTCTTCTTTAAAAATTAGCCAGGCATGGTGGAACGTGCCTATGGTCCTAGCAATTTGGGAGGCTGAGACGAGAGAATGGCTTGAGCCCAGGAGTTTGAGTTTGAGCTATGATCATGCCACTGCACTCCAGCCTGGGTGACATGGCAAGACTCTACCTCTAATAACAACAACAACAACAACAAAACATTTTGCTCATTCCGATCAATATTCTTGGAATCATCTTAGATTTACCTTTTTCCTCCTATAGCCCACATTCAACCTCTAGTTATCTATCATTACATAATAAATTATCTCAAATCTTAGTGGATTAAAACTGCAATAATGATTTATTATCACTCATGGGTTCTCTGATTCAGGATTTCAGTTATGACATGTCAAGACCTCAACTGGAATACCCAAGGACTGGGAGTTGAATTAACTGAAGACTTATTTAATCACATGTCTAAAAGTTAGTGCTGGCTATGGCTGAGGGGCTAGCAGAGCTGTTGACCATAACCCTCCACACATGGCCTCTTCATGTAGTCTGGGCTTCCTCACAAAATGGTGGCTGAGTTCTACAGGTAAACATTCCAAGTGAAAGTGAGAGCCAGGCAGAAACCATATTGCCCCTCATGGCCCAGCCTCAGCAGTCACAAAGCATCACTTCTGCAACATTTTACTGGTTGAACTCATTATTAAGATTTGCTCAGTTTCAAGAGAAAGGATCATAGACCCCACCTCTTGATGGAGGCATGTATCAAACATCTTATTCCAAGAAGATAATATTAGATGGGATGTAATTTGGTATGAGTATCTTTAAAAAAGTAACTCGGCTACACTACCCATCTGTAAATCCTTTTAAATCTACCTCCAAAAAATATTTTAAATCTTACCTCCATCTTCACTGCTATCAGTCTAGACCAGGTGACTATCAATTTGTTTTAGACTGTACCAGTTACTTTCAAACTTATCTGTCTTTTTCACTTTTAAATTCTCTTCTGTCAATTTTTCAAATAAAGCCAAAGTATTATTTCCTTGTGCTGCCAATTTCCTTACCTTTTGGATAAAATTTGAAGTCCATGAATTGGACTTCATGAATTGACACATTGTTGGCTGCCTACAAGAAGAGTGAGAGCTGTTAAAGATTTCTCAATTCCTCCAAGCTACCACCAATATAATGACTAATGTTTTTTGAACTTTTGTGATTCTGTAAGCTGATACTGGGTGGCTTCTCTATTTTCCAATATGAGGAAGTCCTAGACAAGAATTTGTTTCTATTTAGTTGCTCTCTACAAAAGCCTGCAAGGAGCAACCATACTCTAATATCCTAATATTTAGCCAAGACCCCTAATATCTCCCTTTCTGGAGGCATGTGATCTGAGTTTTAGATAACAGGTAGATGGTAGTTCACCAGTTCCTCTGACAGCACATACCAAGAGATAGTTTGAGGATGAGGAAGTCCCCACTGTTCCTGTCATTGTCTCAGATGACACTTTTTTTCTGAAGGTCTTATTTTGCACATTACTCCTGATACATTATATTTTTATATTAGTCAAGGTATTTGGATGCAAGTATCAGAAACCAACTCAAGTGAATGTAAGGTGTTTAAGAGGGACTTATTGTAAGGACTGGGAAGAATCTCACATAACCTACTGGCAAGAATGCAGCCAAGTTAAGAAAGCACTACTTATTTGTGAA
Source organism: Cacajao melanocephalus (assembly GCA_963573385.1). Taxonomy (NCBI): domain Eukaryota; kingdom Metazoa; phylum Chordata; class Mammalia; order Primates; family Pitheciidae; genus Cacajao; species Cacajao melanocephalus. Next base: position 26,320 of record CAUYLG010009609.1, read on the forward strand.
GAGCTACCAGGAACCTAGGGAGTGTTCTTCGTCTCTCATTTCTGCTTCTCTATGCACATTAGCTTCATTTTTCTCTATGCCTGAAGAATTGATTCCTTTGCAACCCAGTCCACATGATAGAATCTGGCTAACCACAGTTCCCAATTGTATATAGTACAATTCCAGCCCCTTAGAAAGACCAGTCTTTCATAGTTCCAATTCCAAATTCCTGCAGAAGGGTCTCAAACTAGCCCACCTTGAGTCAGGTGGCCTCCCCTGTGTCAGTGAACTATGGCCTGGAAGATGGAACCACCTTGGTCATAAAGTTCCCATTTCTGTCCTTTGGCTGCGATGTATCCATGGCTGAAAGTAGAGGCATGCAAGAGATTTATGGTGAGGATTGGCAGTCTCTTCAAAGATGTGTGATATAGCAAGGACCTGGACTCTTGCTGTGTAATAGACATGATTGGGACTGATAGCCCTCTTCTTTTAAAACTCTTCCTATGAAAAATATGTAAAGCACAGCAGACCTAAGCAGCCATGTTCATATCACATGACCCAGACCTTACTTGAATGTACAGTGTACAATCTACCCAGAGGTGCGGCTGACCTGTTGACTCAGGTTTATTCTCCGGAGAAATTTAACCAACAAAAGCAAATGCCATGGTCAGTTTGGTACTGACTGCTTGAACTGACTGCTTATGGATGTTTGTGGGCTGGCGGCCATGGTGAGACCCCATAGAAACAGAGGAAGTTGGTTTAAAGAAGGACAGAAAGAATCAGGGTGAAGCAGAGATAAATCGGACCATGACACCCCAGAGACCTGAGAATGAAGCTTTCTTTCCCACTAACTCCTGGAGTCTAGTTCCCATGAGGCCTCACAGCAGTTCAGCTTCCTTCTCCTTGAAATTGCCTACTTTAGCTTTACAAAAAAAAAAAAAACTCTCACTTTACTGAGCTAGCTTGAATAGACTTCTATTTGCCATCGCCAACAATCCCTGACTAAGAGAGCCTGAGAAGGTGTCAAATAAGGAGTGAAGCCTGAGGAGTGGGAGAAAGTCTCATCTGCCATTTAGCTGAAGTGCTCAGAAAAGCATCAGCTAATGCACCTCCCTGCTCACGTCTGCTTCTCCAGTTTTTAGAAAATGAACTTCTCAGAGTCCTTTAAAAACTTTCCATCTGTATATCGAGACTCATTAGGAAAGGACTTGCTGGTGAGAGGCTGCTAGTCATTGAAACAGCAATATACAGTTCTTTCTAGACAGGATGGGATATCCTCACCTGGCTTACAGGTCATCAAACAGAACTCCTAAGCCTGATGGGTAGCATTAAGCAGAGGTTACCCCAACCACTCCATAATCTTCCTTCCTTCCTTCCTCTCTTTCTGTCTTTTCATTTCTTCCTTTTTTTCTTCCTTCTTTCCTTCTTTTATTTCTTCCTTCTCTTTTTTGACTCAGGCATTATTTTTATTACGAGAGGATAAAGATTTAGCAATGAACAAAAGAGACACAGCCCTTGCCCTCATGATGCTTACAATCCTATTGGGGAAATAGTAATTGAATATTCATCACTCAAAAATGTAAAATTACATTTATGTTAAGTGCTACAGAGGAGAGATATGTAAAGCTAAGAAAGAGAATAAGAGGTTCATAGACCTCATTAGGGAAGGCCTGGGAGGATTATCGAGCAAGTGAGCTGAGATCTGAATGTCAGTAGGAGTGACCCTGGTAAGAAAGTTTAGAGAGGGTGCAGAGTGGCCTGAGCAGACCCTGGACAGGATGGAATTAGCATACTCATGTATTTGAGTGACTGGAAAGAGCCTTTAAGCCAGGGAAGAGCTAAGGAGAGTATGGTACCAGACAAGCCTAGCAGTTGGTTGGGCTCGATTATGTAGACCCTTACAGGTCAGGTTCAGGATTTTGGTTTTCAGTCTAAGACCAACTGAAACCATATGCTCCAAGGCATCAGGTTGACTCACAGGTTATTAAGGAAGATGCTCTATTATCTTTTTTCATTATACTTTAAGTTCTGGGGTACACGTGCAGAACATGCAGGTGTTATATAGGTATACATGTGCCGTGGTGGTTTGCTGCACCCATCAACCTGTCATCTACGTTAGGTATTTCTCCTAATGCTATCCCTCCCCCAGGCCCCCACCCTGCTGCTATCCCTCCCCTAGCCCCTCATCCCCTAACAGGCCCCAGTGTGTGGTGTTCCTCTCCCTGTGTCCATGTGTTCTCTCATTGTTCAACTCCCATTAACGAGTGATAACATGCAGTGTTTGGTTTTCTGTTCTTGCGTTAGTTTTCTGAGAATGTTGGTTTCCAGCTTCATCCATGTCCCTGCAAAGGATATGAACTCATCCTTTTTTATGGCTGCATAGTAGTCCATGGTGTATATGTGCCACATTTTCTTTATCCAGTCTATCACTGATGGGCATTTGGGTTGGTTCCAAGTCTTTGCTATTGTGAACAGTGCTGCAGTAAACATGAGTGTGCATATGTCTTTATAGTAGAATGATTTATAATCCTTTTGGTGTATACCCAGTAATGGGATTGCTTGGTCAAATGGTATGTCTGGTTCTAGATCCTTGAGGAGTCATCACACTGTCTTCCACAATGGTTGAACTAATTTACACTCCTACCAACAATGTAAAAGGGAAATTGCTTTATTGTCATATTTTAAAGTTCAAACTCTCCTGCTCGCCATCATCCACACACTTTCCCTATTTCTCACGTGCCAATAGTTTGTTAAACTATTCAGCAACTGAAATTGCAAAATGTAAAGTCCAAGTCTAGCAAAGGGCTCTACTATCCAGGAAATGAGCCAAAAAAATATCAAATGTATGGATAGATATACAAAGTGACAGAGAAAGATGGAGAGAGAGAGAGTATAGCTCAATACACAGTAGAAGTCTCAGGGAATTTTGTCTCCAAAATATTTGTGAAATATTACAATGTTGTTCCATTTGTTAAATAATGTGTTTAATATCATAAAGAAAATAGATGTTTTATCCATATGGCCATAAATAAAATACCCATACATTTATAGCCATACAAGATGTATTTTTTTCTTAGTATCATAAGATCTCACTAACCAAGAAAACCAATCTGAATTAGGGAAAAGATACAATTACAGAACTCCTATTTTACTACCTACACATCAGCTTTTATTTGAACTGCTAACAAAGTAGTTTTGAAGATGCCTTCCCCACTGTTTTAAAGAATGAACTTAACGACTGTCCCACACAAGGTAGCAGTAGATCACACTGTCTCATGGTTCTGTTTGTGTGCTTCAGTCTTCTTCCCTCTACACAGGGCTCAGGGACAGGCTCGTGCTTTTTGTTTTGTTGAATTTCTGGGCTTTATAAATCAAGATGACGCATCAAGGAATGCACAAAAGAAAGGCAACACTTGGCCATTTCACATGCCAAAATCATAACAAAGGCTAAAAAAAAAGCCTGCTATAATAAAAAAAAGAATTTGCCATAACAAATCACACTCTTCACCCTTGTGTCTGAGCTGATATTCTGTCACCTCCCAACATCCCTGGAAAGCAGATGATGTTATTATACCTATTCCATGGTTAAGCAAACTGAGGCTCAGAATGATTGTGCCACTTGTTCAATATCTCACACGAATAATGGAGGCAGGATTCAAATCCAGGTGTGTCTGACTCCCAATTCATACTACTGGAAGAAGACCCAGGTTAAAGACATTATCTTGAATCTTTTGTGGAAAGCAGGGCCAGTACCAGGGTGAGGCAAGGGAAGCACAAAATTTAAGGAGATTCTCACTGTCGGGTACTGACCCTGCACTTGTACGACTCTGGGTGTGAGCACTTCCTTAAAATAAGTACTGAACCACATAATCTTAAGGGACCTGTATGGTTCATTTTCTGTATCAACTTGGCTGGGCTATGGTGCCCAGTTATTGAATCAAACACCAGCCTAAGTAGTGCTGTCAAGGTATTTTTTCTTTTTCTATGATTAACATTTAAATCATTTGACTTTGAGTAAAGCAGAGTACCCTCTATAATGTGGGTCCACCTCATCTCGTAAGTTGAAGAACTTAAAGAAAAAGACTAAGGTCTCCCAAAAAATAATGAATTCTTCCTCCACATAACTTAAGACTGAGAACTACAACATCATCTTTTCCCTGAGTCTTCAGCCTGCCACCTGCTCAGCAAATTTCAGACATGCCAGCCCCCACAATTACGTGAGCCAAATTCTCTAAAATAATTCTAGGTAGATAGGTAGACAGGTAGGTAGGTGGTCAGGAAGATAGGTAGAAATATAAATGCTGTATATAGATAAAAATATATTTTCTATTGTTTCTTTAGAAAACCTGGCTGATAAGACCTTACAATCACTATCATCTAAGTAATTAAAAGCAGGCATTTAACAGTTCCCCCTGATAAAAGAGCCCAGTGTAGTGGGAGGTGAACCTCACAATGGCTGAATGCAGCTCTAAAGACAAACTGCCAACATTCAATCCTAGCTCAGCTGCTGGCTATGTTATGTGACCTTGGGAAACTCTCTTTTTAAATTTTCCTTTTGACACATAATAATTGTACATATTAATGGGATACATGTGACATTTAGTATATGCCTTCAATGTGTAATGATCAAAGCATAATTCCAAAATTTATCACCTCAAATATTTGTCATTTCTTTATTTTGAGAATATTTCATATCTTCTCTTCTAGCTATTTTGAAAAATAGGATTAATTTTTGTTAACTATAGTCACCCTACTGTAAATGAAGGAAAGCCATCTCTCTTTACATGTGCACTCAAACCTCTGCAATAATAATTATAATGATGCAACAAAATAATGTTGGATTGGGAAACAGTAACAATTCCCATTCCTTTTCAACTCTCTCAGCTTCATCACAGAACAAAAAAAATCCATGGCACTGATTTTTATTGCTAAGCCAAAACACTTCATTTTATTAGTGGATAAGGCAGCCTGCAGAAGACCTTGTGTCTCCAGGTCACTGAGCTAAGAGCAGATTTCTCAAACTCTTAATTTCCTTTCATACACAAGGGAGGTTCAGTTCAAAGTTGCTTTCTATTCTTCTCCTCCTCTTTCTCCTCCTCCTTCTTCTCCTCCTCCTTCTTCCTCCTCCTCCCCTTCTTCTTCTTTCTTCTTTCTTCTTTCTTCTTCTTCTCCTCTCTCTCTCTTGCTCTCTTGCTCGCTCTCTCTCTCTCTCTGTCTCTCTCTCTCCATTGTCACTTTAAACACTACTTCCTGGACTTTTCTCTCTTCAAGACTTGCTTATGTGACCCTCACACTCTATTATTACCAACAATTAATATTTATTGGCATAAAGTGATGATAGGTTGTATACAGAGTAGAGTAATTCCAGAGACAGCCTTCCTTCCATCAAATCCTAATTCTTCCTCCATCAAATCTGCTCTTCTCATATGCTGAGTCATATTCTAGTGATATAGTGACATTATTAATAATCTCTTACATTTATATAGCTCAGGAAATCAGAGAGCCAAGGTTAGAGAAGTTTGAAAGGTCATATAATCTGGAAACTGTACTACTTTTCTATATACAATTCCACTTTTATCTGTGATAGAGATTGCAAACTTCTGGGCCACAAGAGAAATCCAGACATCAGATCAGGATTTTAAAACCCAAGTTTTAAAAATCAATAAACTTTCCATTGTTTTAATTCACTTTCAAATTTCTCTTGAAAAAAAAATACAGATTTCTTGTAACACATGGCAACACTTGGTTAGAGCTGAGAAGTCATTGCTCCTGTGGAGCAGGACCTACTCTTCCCTATTGAATTATCCTTAGTCCATATCACTCGTCTGCTGGGCTCCTGATGTTTGAATCCTCTGCAACAGTCCCCAAGAAACCATACATCTACCCTTGAGCATTCCCAGGGAAAGAGAACTCACCATCTCCAAAGACAACCCATCCCCTCTTTGAATAGTTCCTTCCAGACCTCTTTCTTAAACTCTAAAAGCCAAGTCATCCATCTCCTTAACACTAAACAAAGGAAGAGATTTCCTCATTGAGTTTTCTCCAAAGTGAGCATCTGCAGTGCCTTCTCTAATTTGGTTTCTGGTTCCTTCGCCACCTTGGTTTTCATTTTCTGGGCTTGCTTCAGTCTTTTTCTATTTTTTTTAGAGGATAAAATCCAGAAATAAAGGTTTTTTTCTACTAGATTCAGCTCATCCCTCTATCTTCTGGAATTTTATCATGTACTAATTAAAGAAGAGCTTACTAAGTGCCTACCAGGTGGCAGGCTCTGTGCCAGGCACCAGCATCACTTTGGCAAGCAGCACAAGCTAAGTGCCTGCCCTCCTGGAGCTCAGATTCCAGAGGGAGACATGTTGCCCAGCAATCTCCCAGAGAAATGGAAAGTTGCTCTGTCATGTGTGCAAAATAAATTCAGGATGAATCCAAGATGTGAGACATAAAAAAATGAAATTATAGCAAACCTTTTTTTTAAAAAAAAGGTAAATAATTTGATTATCTTGGAGAAAAGGCCTTTCTAATATCAATAGAAACCCTAGAAGCTATAAAAGAAAAAAAATGAATAAATCTAACTACATCAAATTTTAACATTTTTAGAGGCGAAAATCACCATAAATAAACACAAAAGGCAAACTTGTGAACATATTTGCAATACAAATGACAGACAAAGGACTGATTTTTCTAATGTACTGTAGGGAGCCAGCCCCACACCCACCCATGGGTACCCTGAGTTTGTTGGCAAAAAAGGAATGAGAAAAAGACAGGTTAAGAGAGAGAGTGGGACCACGGGACCATTACTTTTTACTGGAGGCAGCGAAAGCCCCGAGCTTTGGTTTTTACAATATTTATTAAGCACAATTACTATTATTTATAGTGCAGGTGGCAGGGTAAATTGGTAAAGGAAGGCTGTGCATTAAACATAAAATTACTAACAGTGGCAGTTTATGTAAGTTTTTTTGCAAACTAAAAGCATATGCTTATTAATAAACAGTGCAGCTAGTAAAAGCAAGTTTTACAAAAAGCCTACAAGTTTGGTTACTTTGTAATGCTACCTAAGGAGTTTTAAGCCCTTAAGCATGTTATGTACTATAACAAAGTTAAAGTTACTTTGCACCTTAAAAAAAAAGGCTTAAAAATGTTTGCCTCCCCAAAGGCCTAACGCAGTTTGCCTCAGTTTACCGTTCCCAGTACTTGCAGCCATTTTATGTAGGCACCTTGTAAGCCCTTCCTCCATTGCCATTCCCCCCATCAACGCACAAGTCAATCTTGCAAATCAATCAACAAAGCACATAAGAAATTTACAAAAGAAATATAAACGATGCAAACAAATGAGGTGATTCTGAACCTCATTAATAATCAAAGAAATACAAATTAAAATAATGAGATACTTTCCAAGTAAATACTGGCCATGATATTTTAAAACGCATGCTCCCCAGTACTGTCAGGGTATAGGGGATCCAGCATTCTCATTCACTGCACATTGAAACAGCCCTTCTGGATGGAATTCTGTGATTCCCTTATTTTAAATGTCCCAAATTTCATAAATATATAAAAATATTATCTGTGAATTATGAATAACACTTTAAAAATAAAATAAATGTTCTGATTCTGCCATTTTATTTGTTCCTATTCTTTATCCTCTCATGCCACCTATCCCTGAGTCACATCATGGCTTCCAGAACTAGCTCCCACCTGCATCTCCCTGGGTCCTCATACCAATTCTCTTGTAATACCAATCTTCTTGCAATACCAATCACAAATTGAGTAGAATTATTTGGCTCCTGATGTTTGGCTTGTAGAATCACTTTTCGATCTGTAATTTCTGGAACTCAGGACCGCTGTTCTCCTGGCCTGAGAGGATTTCCCCATAGCCTGTCAGAGCTCCTGGGAAATGCCTCAATGGTCTGGTTAGCTCAGTAATCTCTATATCAAGGTTCCTAACTAAGATGCCGTCTAAACTGTCCTGGAGTGTCTTTCTACCCCAATTCCCTTATCTACAGTATTATAACTGGAAAGGAAATGTAAGCACCCAGAGCAACAAGAAAGACTGAATAACTTCAGGACCAAGGCAGTTATTATTATGCCTGGGGTAATCCTGTGTGCAAGGTTAAAAAGTTGGGGGCTGAAAACTAAGACATAAATTCACTGGCTGTATCATCTAGAAATGTCTTTTCTCAATAAGGACTGGTCGTGTACATATGGTTGTAATGAGCTAATACCCACTAGACCTGTGTTCCCCCAGCATTTTCAGCTCACAGTCATCCAACAGTTGCACACTAATGTCTGTGCAGTCCCACAAGCTTTCAACAGAAGAGTTTTACTTTATGTTGTTTGTGTTATGAAACAAGAGTCATGCCAAAGACAATTTTTCAAACTGTCATTCACTCTTCTACAGATTTGGATTTGCCTTCCCTGAGGAAAATCCCCTTCCCTGGGTAAACTATGAAAGCAAATGATGCAATACCACCTTCTCAAAAGCAATGTTAAGACACAGTTGCTACTTAACTGTGGTACCGGGACACGGCACCTGGGGTCATTTAACTATCCCAGGCTTGATTTGCCCTACTGATAAAAAGGAACCAACAACAGATGAGAAGGAAGAAGGATGGGCCTGAAAATGAGTTTGAGAGCTCTTTTCTCTTAATCCTGAGACTTTTTTTTAGCATATCTCCTCTCATTGTATTAAGGATCTCAGTAAAATTTGAGTGCCTCTTTTCAACAAACAATGCTAGGAAAACTGGATATCCACACGCAAAAGAATAAAGTCGGGTCCTTAACTTTCATGTAGGATACCCATACATAAATGAACTCAAAATGGATAAAATACCTAAACATAAAGGCTAAAATGGCAAAACTATTAGGATAAAACATAGAGGAAAAGCTTCATAACATTGGATGTGGCAATGAATTTTTAGGTATGATATCAAAAGCACATCTTGTCCCAGTAGAAGGACATCAGGGGCGAATACATGCATGCAGCTGTCATCTCCTATGGTGACAATGCCTTCTTCTGGAATACCTCCTGAAGGACCTGCGTGGGGCTGTTTTGAGTTAACTTGCTTTTTGTGATTAGAAGGAATACACTCTAAAATAACAACAAAATAGCATAGTAACTACATAAACAAGTAACACAGTCTTATTATCACTATCAAATATTATATACTGTACATAATTGTATGTGCTATACTTTTATATAGCTGACAGTGCAGTAGGTTTGTTTACACCAGCATCACCACAAACATATGTGAGTCATCTGTTTTCTTATGATGTTAGGATGCTTATGATGGCCATAGGTGATGGAAATTTTCAGCTCCATTATAACCTCATGGAACCACCATTGAGATGTGATCCATCATTGATTGAAATATCCTTATGTGGTGCATGACTATATATAAAGAACTCATGCAACTCAACAACAAAAAAACAAACAACTCAATTTATTTTTATTTTTTGTAGAGGCAGGGTCTCACCATGTTGCCCAGTGGTTGGGGAGGCCAAGGTAGGAGGATAGCTTGAGATCAAGGATTCTCCCCAAATACTGGGATTATATTAGTGAGCTGTCACACCAGGCCCAAACAACCCAATTTAAATATGAGTAAGGAACTTGAATAGACATTTCTCCAAGAAGATATATAAATGGCCAATAAGAACATGAAAAGATGTTCAACATCACTAGTCATTAGGTAACGCAATTCAAAACCACAGTGAAATACCACTTCATACCCATTAGAATAGCTATTACCAAAAAAATGGAAAATAAGCATTGAGCATGTGAAAATCTTAGAACACTTATATATTGCCAGTAGGAATGTAAAACGGTGCAGCTCCTGTGAAAAACAGTAGGTGGTTCTTCAAAAAGTTAAGCAGAGATTTACCATATGAGCCAACAATTCCACTTTTAAGTAGTATATACTATGCAAAAGAATAGAAAACAGGGGCTTGGACAAATCTTTGTCCACCCACGTTTATAGCAACATTATTCACAATAGCCAAAAGGTAGAAAGAACCCAAGTGTCCACCAACAGATAAATGGATAAAATGTGGTATATCCATGCAATAGACTATTATTCATCTATGAAAAGCAATGGAGTTCTGATATGCGCTACAAAATGCATGAACCTTGAGAACACTGTGCTAAATGAAAGAAGCCTAGACACAGAAAGATAAATATGATATGATCCCACTTTTACAAAGTACTTAGAAGAAGCAAATCCATAGAAACAGAACTAGAATGGTGATTGCCAGGGGTAGGGGGACAGGGAAATGGGGAGTGATTTAATGGCTACAGAGTTTCAGTTTGGGATGATGAAAAAGTTCTGGAGAGGGATCGTGGTGATGGTTGCAAGTTGATGTGAATGTACTTAATGCCATCACATTGTGTACTTACATGGTTAAAATGGTAAATTTATTTTAACCATTTAAGTTTCAATATTATGTGTACCAAAAAAAAAACTTTTAAACAATTAAAGGGAAATTTTTTTAAGTTAGTTAAGTGCCATCTATATGCCAAGTACTAAGGTACACAACAGGAATACAGTGAAGAGCAACGTCCCTGCCCACACAGAGTGCCCAGCATATACAAGCTCCGCAATAAAGAGCTAATATATTGAATTAACGAATAACAAAATGTTTTAGGCTCTGTCTACATATAAAACAACAGACATAGACAGGCTATTTTTGCAATACTTTTTTCAGGGGTTTTAATCCCCGAAGAAGCAAATTTAGTGAGGGTAGAATTAGAAACAGTGTAGATACTCACTCCATTACAAGATCAACAGCACTTTTTTTGCTGCTGTTGCTGTCATTTTTTATTTTTGTGTTTCGCTATTATGTTTTAAATAAGGACAAAGATGTTGAGAAAAGAAAAAGACACAATGTTCTTTTCAACTATTTTCAGATAACCTCATAATTTTTGAAGAAGAGATGAGTGGAAATAGCTGAGAGTTTCTTTCCCAATAGGACTAAAAGGATGAATTGTATAATGTCCGTGAAGCATCTTGATCTCCACAAGCAACCTCATGGATTCACTATAGGGAAGCAGACAGCCTACTTTCTTTTCAACTTCTGTCGGCTCTCCCCAATTTCTCGGGTGATTTATCCTCACCACATTCTCTATCTAAGTAAGATCCAGAAGAAAATTTGTTTGAGGTTTCAATTCAGCATCAGGCAAAATGAGATTCAAAAACCAGAGCTGCTTGACTTTCTTTGAACTCATCACCAGTAAAAGCCTTCAAACCAAAATGCTTTGTTTCTTTTTTACCCTTTAGCCCATAGCCACCAAAAAGGCATGGGAGATCCACGGGGATGGGGGCACTGGGGCTTGGGTAGCTCTGTTCCTGGGGTCATTTGCACATGGGTTTGATGGCATTTTCCTTTCCCTGTAGCATAGACAAATAGAATTGGAGCAAGGAGGAAAAAAAATCTGATAAGTATTTCTATCTGTCTGGAATTGATCTTCATGACAAAAGAAAAATTGTGTGTGGTTGTTTTTGCTCTTATCTGAAGCACTGTGGCTCCCCTAGACAAAATGCATTCCCATACACAAAAAGTAAATATATACATACATGCTTCTGCCAAAGGCCCTAGACTATGTGTTGTATGGTTTATGCTCCATCATTCTACCCTAGTCCCATGCCCTTATGCTGATAATTTAGTTGATTTGGCTTTACACTTACACTCAATCAACTTAATGCATGTGAAAAATACAAATCCATAATTAAAGTTTTGGTGTAATTGAGAACATAGTACTTTGGCCTCTTGGTGAATTGATTTTAATGGGTCAGTTCAGAATTTGAGGGTCTGCTTTTTTTCATCTTTCCAATACCATTGTTGGTAAATTGAGGCCAAAGTATCATAGCTAAAAATGTATAATTCCAAAGCCTAGTTCCCAAAAGAAATACACTTAGAAGTGAGAAGGTAAAAAAGAAAACAGCACCAGAATTCCTGACTGAATTCTATTTCTGAAACAGTATGTGTAGAGTCTATTTTAAGAATGAGACTTTTTTATTTTAAGAATGAAATCTTAAAATGAGATAAGTGAAAACTCAGCACAGAATCTGACACAAATTAGGTAATTTATCAATGTTTTTATTCGCTTATTAATATATGTAATTAGCAATACAACATATGCCATTCTCCAGTGGCTTTTACATTAATCAGAAGATAATTCCCTAAAACACACTAAAACTTCATTTTATTTTTATCCACTTGGTGCATACATGAGGCAATTGTATAAACCTAAAATACTTCAGATGTATCAAAGATCACTAATTTATAGGCAGAATTGGTTGCCACTCACAAAGCAGAAATTGGTAGGGGTATGAGGTTGTTCCTGCCACTATCAAAACAGCAAATCCACTGTCTAGCATTTTGCCGATTTCTTTGTTTTTACATTTGAAGGCTTTCCCTGCCTTTTAGCACAGAAGAAGCCCTGTAAGGGATGGTTTCTTAAGCTCATTAACTCAGTCTGGCATAGAGTATGAGGTTAATGAAAACATGCTGACCCCTTAAGAAGGAGTAGTTGATGATCATTTGGATGAAGGGACAGTTAGTGTATACCTGTGTCTACCTGAGAAAGGTCACACTTTATGGAAGGAAAAGTGCACCAATGAAAAGGTGGGCATCACCAAAAACATATTTCCCTAATGTTGCCACTTTGCCAAGAATCAGTCCTAAACCAACATCAAAGTCATGCACCTGCTAGCTTTCTCTAACATAATATGCATCCCAGAATGAAGCATACACTGCTGCATGGAAATCAAATGTCATGCACTGGGATGCACCAAGTGTTATTTAATAGACAAAGTGGTTCTATTTCCCTCCGTCTCTGCCACCACCAGCCTCCTTTCCACCCATCGCACTGCAGCCAAAGGAATCTTTTTAAAATTCGTATCTGACCATTTCACACTCTACTTTTGAAATAAAGCCCACAAGTCCCTAAGCAAATCTGCAAGGCTCTGTGACCCAGTTTCTCTGGAATTCACCAGTTGCATCTCACACTAAGCCCCACTCCTTCATGCTACAGCCAGCCTCAGTTCCTCAAGGCATCCCTTTTCACAGGCCTTTGCATTTGCAACTCTTTCTGTCTAGAAGAGTCTTCACAACTCGTGACTATGGCATACTTATTCTTGAAGCTTCTGCCTAAATGTTAATTCCTCTCGGAAGCCTTTTCTGACCACACCAAACTAGGTTGGAACCTTATTATACAGTATACAATACCCTATGCTTCTTCTTTTGTTTCACTGTGCAATACTATAACAAATAATAATTAATTAATTAACAGTGCAATGGTTGAATATCTGTCTGTGTCCTAAGTTCTAATCTCTGTGCCAAAGGAACCATATCTATCTTATTTATTACTATATTCTAAACTTAATATTTGATACATAGCAGATAGTGTATATTTGCTGAATTGATGAATAAAATTGTGGGGTCTCCATGGAGATGTTTGCCAGGTAATATTTCTAGCAGATGAGGAAGTCATTAAAAAGTGGCAGTCAGATTCACTGTTATCTATCTTCTGACAATATAGTAAATGTCCTAGAGGAGATGAAAGTAGATAATGGTTTTCATTACTGGAGAATAGGAAATAACTTGAGTTAATTGAAGCAGATGGTCCATGAACAATACTCCAGAAATAAAATAGAGCTTCTGACCTCTGGTGATCAAGAAATATTACAAAGTTATATATGCAACTCACTTCAGCCTACATCAAGATCAGATTGTTTCCAATAATTAATGCAAATCATTACATCCTTCTTTTTTTCCACAGTGTCTGAGTCCTCTATGCCATCTTGGGAAGCAGGCTAACACACCTCCTTTCCCGTCTTTATTTTTTCTTCTTCCATTTAGTTGCTTTTATTTTCCATGACAAATCCCAAATTGGCTTTGGCTTACTATTAAGAAAAGTTTTCTTTCATCAAGGCTGATATCCATGCTATGATCCCAACCAAAAATGTGACTTCCCCATACTATGTAAACAATGAGCTACTGTTTCATAATCGTGCTAGGCACAAAAAAGAGCTTAATAGAAAAAAATTCAAATAGCTGAGAAAATGCTCCTCGATACCCCGGACAGATAAGAAAAAAAAATCTATATGTTATAGCATGTTATTATTTATAAAGCCTTTTGGCATTCCCTCTCTCTTGATCCTAGCTGAAGATCTCTTGACCTTTATCCATAGCAAGGCAGAAATTTTTACTGATGAGAAAACTGAAGTGGAGCATTTCTGGCTGAAGATCATAGAGCCAATAAAGAAAATACTGGAACCTAAATCTACCTTTTTCTCCCTCAATATGTCTTTGTAATTATGAGATCTGGTTCACGTGTTAAGGGGACGAGACAAAAAACCAGAGTAGGATTTGCAGAAACTTCTGGATTGATGGAGCTAAAGAGTTAATCTGCTTGGGAAACCCTCATCCTGTTGAATACTTTCTTCAGAGCTTCCTTCACTTCTTTGTTTCTCAGGCTATAGATCACTGGATTTAGCATGGGGATCACCACAGTGTAAAATATTGACACAATCTTGTCTTCCTCAAGGGATTTGCCCATGTTGCCTTTCAGGTATATGAAAATGAGTGTTCCAAAGAAGAGAGCCACTGCAGTCATGTGAGAAGAACAGGTGGAGAAGGTCTTGGCTTTGCCACCTGCTGTATGAATCCTCAGAATGGCCTGAATGATGAGTAAGTAGGATATAAGAATCACTGAAATGCTGGTTGTGATGACCAGAAAAGCTAAGAGGTAGATTACCCACTCCCTTGGCCTGGTTTCACTACAGGCAAGCTTCAGCAGGGGTGGGAGGTCACAGTAAAAGAAGTCTACATGATTGGACTTACAGAAAGAGATAGAGAAGGTACAACCAGTGCGGATCACAGAATTGACCATGGCACCAGCATATGCCCCAGCCACCAGCCCCAGGCAGGTCTGTGGTGTCATGGCTGTGGCATAGACGAGGGGCTTACACACAGCCATGTAGCGGTCATAGGCCATCACAGCCAAAAGGAAACACTCAGTGCTAGCATAGAGTGTGAAAAAGAAGAATTGGCTGGCACAGCACTCATAGGTGATGATCATCTTATCAGTCCCCAAAGTCTCAAGCAACTGAGGAATAGTAACAAAAGAGTAGCAAATGTCCAGGAAGGAAAGGTGACTGAGGAAGAAGTACATGGGAGTCTGGAGTCGAAGGTCACTCTGAATTAGCACAATCAAGCCCAGGTTGCCCCCCATGGTGATGAGAAAAATGGCCAGAAACACAAAGAAGAGACCTATCTGTAACTCTGCCTGCAACTGGAACCCCATCAGAACAAATTCTGTCACCATGGTGCCATTCTCTGCCATGAAGCCAACGTTATCCACTGAAATTAAAAAATAATAATAAAGTCTCATTGAAGATACATTAAGGTGGTAATAGATTGACTTGATCATTACTCAGTACTGATAATAATATTTTAGATCTGTAAAGCACTTTACATTTTCACAAACTTTATTTTACTTGATCCTTCAAAAATCCTTGCAAACACATATTGTTTTTAATTTTCTTTATTTTATTTTTTAAGTCCTGGGGTACACGTGCAGGATGTCCAAGTTTCTTACCTAGGTAAATGTGTGTCATGGTGGTTTGCTGCACCTATCAACCCATCACCTAAGTATCAAGCCCAGCATGCATTAGCTCTTTTTCCTAATCCTCTTCCCACCTCCTGCCCTCCCCCAACAGGCCCCAGCATGTGTTGTTCCCCTCCCTGTGTCCATGTGTTCTCATTGTTCAGCTCCCACTTATAAGTGAGAACATGCAGTGTTTGGTTTTCTGTTACTGCACGAAACACATATTGTTAATCCCATTTTTTACAGAAGAATTTGAGGGTCAAGAAGTGAAGTGACCCAGATTTCACAATTGGTAAACAGTTAAAAATTCCTAGGTTAGACCTCAGTTCCTTAGGCATCTCCAAAACTTCTGACAGGTCCCAAATTGGAAACCTTAATCAGCCTCACATGGAGGAAGAAAGCACTTTGTTGGAAAACCCCTAGTGGTACAGTATAAAAGACATGGGCTTTGAAATAAGGTGTAGGTTTGAATACCTTCAGAATTTGAGCAAGTTAATTAACCTTTCTGAACCTCAGCCTCCTTCTTGGTCAAATGAGGATTAAACTGCCAAAGTCATAATATTATTGTGTAGGACATAATTTTCATAGTACGTTGCACATGGTCTGACACACACTTAGAATTACTTTTTTCTAAATTCTGAGATAATATGAGTGGCATGGTCTTAGGTTCACATACATTCTAGAATCATCTCATCTCCAAGTCCACAGCCACCTGGAGTTCCAGCATCAACTCCACCTTTTTTTAGGGTTGCTTCCAATGTGCATATGTGCACAGTGGATTTGTATGCTAGACAGTGAGCCATAAAGAACAAGCACTGTTAGGACCTCTGTAGCCCGTTGCCTGCCAAACCGCCTCTTCCTCGCTGTTCCTGCCAAGCAGCACGGCCTGGTTTCCAAGTTCTCCTCTTATTCCAAAGGATCTGTCCTAATTTTTTTTAATGCCACATCATTATCAATCAGTGAGATACATGAATCGAGCTATTCCAGAATTAGCCTGAAAACTCATTAACAGACAAAGCCATCACACTGAGTTTTGAATTCTAATACAGATGGGGTTCTTGCCAGGTATTGGAAAAATACTATCCCTGTGCTTTTGAACACTGATAATTTAGAGCAATGAACATAGTGAATGTGGACTTCAGTGGTGATTCTTCTTGTCCTCTTTCTATCCTTGAAACAAAAAGTGAATTTGAAAAAGATCTCATAGGACATTAGGTAAATAATAAAGCAAAACCTTGATCAATGTTTAGCAAAAGCTGATCTAATGATGGAATAATGTTTAGCAACTGGTGGGAGTTTTTCCCCCCACTGAATTCTTGAGAGTGTAAATATTTAGGTTGTTTTCCTCTACTTAAGGCCAAATCTTATCCCGATCTTCTCCCAAAACAATGATTCACCATGTTCTTAAGAGGAGTTCGTGCAAATCATCCCAGCCAAAGGAAGAAAGAGGCTGTATTCATCTGTTTATTGCTTTTAATAAAACAAAGGTTCCTGCCTTCATGGGGTGGTCATTCTAGTGAAGCCCAGCATATATATATATGTCCAAAAAAGAATAAATACATTCTTCTACCATGATAGAAGTTAATAAGTTCTATAGGAAAAAAAGCTTAAAAGTATAAAAGGAAGGAGAAGGATATTAAGACCATCAAAAAGACTCATTGAAAAGGTGACATTTTAGTAGAAATTCTGGGAATCAGGTAACTATTCATATGTACTTACATACGTCATTTAGCCACAACTAATAGAAAATAAAGACATAAACCACCAACAATGGACCACCTGCTCCCATTACAAAATATATGGAGGTTTTCAGGTCTTTGGGAGACATGTTCCAGGCAACACTGATGAGAAGTGTTAGCCTCCTGATAACAGAGAGAAGCCCCTAAGATGCTAGAGGCTCAATAATCCACCTAAGCTCACCTAACACAAAGATAAAGCTGGAATCCCACAAACATACATAGTGGCTAAGAAAATGAGCCCTGAAGACAGAGTTTGTTCCAAACTCAGACTCAGGCACTTCTATTTGTGTGACCTTGTGCAAGTCCTTGTACAAGACCTCAAGTCTCAGTGTCAACGTCTAGGCACTGGCAATAACAGCTGCACACGTACCTCTGAACTTAGAATAAAAGTTGAAGAAAAAAATATCCTGTATTTAAGATTATCCTTCTTTTTATGCAATATTGTTTATTTGTGCTAAAGATTTGCCCCCTTAGTTTTTCTGATGGGCCAGAATTTGGTTTTGTTAATAGTTGCTATTTTTTTCATTTTCTGTTTACTTTCTTCCTTTTTCCTTTTCCCTTTTCGTGTCTCCCTCCCCGCTCCCATCTTCCCAGGGCCCCACCCCTGCTTTGTCTTTCTGATTCCCCTCTTTCTTTAGCTTACTCTATTGCAAATTGAATATGTTTTGGTTCCTTCTTGTATCTTAGAAAATAAAACACAGCTTGGGGGGTGAAATGGGAACATGATGGTCAAAGGGTACAAAGTTTCACTTAGGAAGAATAAATTCTTGAAATCTATGGTACAGCATGGTGACTATAGTTATTAATAATGTATATTTCAAAATTGTTAAGAGTATATTTTAAATGTCTCACCACAAAAAAAGTTGAGGTGATAGATATATTAATTAGCTTGTTCAATCATTCCAAATTTTACACATTTATAAAAACATCACATTGTACTGCATAAATATATTCAATTTTTATTTGTCAATTAAAATAATAAAAATACACACATGATTATAAAAAATAACAGCACTGCTCTGCTATGAGAAGAAAAAAATATGATTTAAATTAATAGAAACAACATACTCTGTGCCTAGTAACATTCAGATGTTACTTTTTGTATTTTTATTACAGAGTAAACATTCAAACATTGATCAAGGTTTTGCTTTATTATTTATCTAACATCCTATAAGATCTTTTTCAACTTCAGTTTTTGTTTCAAGGATAGAAAGGGGACAAGAAATTGTTACAAAAAGTATATGTCAAACACTAGCTTTTAAGTTGCTCCCAAATTTAATTTATTCCCGCTTTTTGGCTCACTAAAATAAGACTCAAAGTGGGTAAGCTACTTTCCCAGGATCAGTCAATAAATGGCATCGGTTCTTCGGCTCCAAATTCACTGTCCTTAACATTAACTTACACTGCGACCATCACTTTGGCCCGGGAACTGGGATGCCCTAGCCCAGCCTCAGGCAGCCCCAGCTGAGGAGGCACAAGTCAGGAGACCCATTTCATTCCACAATTGCCCTATGAGACACTTTTAGGTCTCTGCTCTGGGAAAGGAGGAGGAAGCATTTTCCTTTGTGGGGGGGGAAGTGACATGGTCGGAGGATGGCAGTTGACCTTGATAAGCCAGAAAGAGCATGTGCTAGGAAGGCTGGAAACAGCACCAGGAGGTCTGGATTCAAGTGTGGGTGCTGCCACTAATGCAAGTATCTCCCATCTCTCGATGTGCACCCTCGTATAAAAAGATGGCACTGAAAGACCTCAAATGCTGCATCCTGTACTATTGTCTCTCTTCTCCCCTTAGTGACAGAGGAAATGTCTCTCTTCTCCCCTTAAAACTCTAATGACAGAGGAAAAGAATATCTATAAGTATTAATGACTGACATTAAGAGGGTATTCACTATGTACTAAATACTATTCTAGGTATTTTATATAAACTACCTCATTTACTTCTCACAATACCCCAACACGGGACATATTTTTGCTATTCCTATTTATAGACTGGGAAATGGGGGCTTGCAGAGATTAAGAAACTTGGTTTAGGTAAATTCCTCTGCAGGGATTTGAACTATGGTCTGTCAGGCTCCAGGATCATGTACCCAGCCACTGTCTCATGGCTCATGATTATGGTAATGATGAGAGTTATTAATAATGCCCTGTAGTGAGCACCTTTCCATGCCCAGGACTTTTCTAGTGGCTTTACATATATTATCCTCTTACACTTGGGCAAGGAGGAAAGTAATATATGTTAAATAAAGACTTTGGCAAATGACCTCAATTCTGAGTTGGAAACACTGCCATGTTCTCCTTTTATAGCGTCATTTTTATTCTTCGTGTCTTATCTGTAGGGATGAGTGGGCAGGAGAGATGCTCAGGGGTCTCATCAGAATCAAATTGTAACAAGGAGCCTGCACTCCCTGAGGGCCATCATCTCCAGCGCAGATTTAGGCTGCAGGACAGAAGTCACGTGAGCCAACCTTGCTTCTGGCTCCTCATTACTGTCTGCCCACCTGTACTTTCCCTTTGCCCAAATTTCATTCCTCATTTTTAATTTATTTTATCTTGCTACATGTTATGCATTTTTATAAGCCACTTTAAATCTCTTTTGGAAAGAGGTATTGATGAATAAATAAATACAAAATAAAATTGCCCATTTGCCAGATGTCAGAATAATCAGCCCTCTCTGCATCAGACCAATAACAGTGCCGCCAGAGGACTTTGCCAAATGGGTTCTGGAAAGACAGTGGTTCAACCTAAATCAGACTCATCTATGGATGGCAGAAAAAGGGATATGCTCAAGGGAGAAAATGGAAACACTTGGTGAGGTCTCCAGGTCTGTGCTACTACAGCCAGCTCCTGAAGTCTTTGTAAATCAAAATTCCAAAATCATTACCTAGGCTTTTCCTTTTGAGACAGTAAACAGCCTGAAGGGGGATTGGAAGAGGGTCTTCTAACTTACAGTACACTTTAATGAGATCCTTCTGGGCTTCAACTCTGTCCATTTTGCAATGGGCAGAGGAATATTTTAAAGACCAAGGTTGCCCAATGGTTGCTTATCTTCAGAGGACCTAAAAAGTTTCATTCTCTCCACAATCAGTTCCACCTTGCCATGTGATACATTGCCTAAATTCCTAAACTGGCCAGGAATGATTTGCAATTCTAGATAAAACCTCCAATCAATTTCTTAGTGATTAAGATTAGGGAAAACAAACAGTATCTCCTGAAAATCTCCAGGCAGGGAGAGGAACCATGAATTCATTTGGCCTCAAAGGAAAATATTTGATCCCAGGCAATTTAGATCAGCTGAGTTGCCAGGAAAGTGAATGGAACACTGAAGCAACAGTTTTGAAATATTTGAAACTGCAGGATTTGAAAGATGCACAAGAAGAAAGTGCATCCTTAACACCATCATGAAACCACCATGCTCCACAGTATTGAGCAATATTAGCATTTAACATTCTCAGCAATCCGTTATTTAATTGTTGTTCAGGCAGAGAAACATTTCACTTCCAGACAGACCTTCCCTAGTGGATGTCTGTGACTCCGGGTTATCTTTCCCCCACATTGCTTATCTCTGTCCAAAGCCCACAGCCTCATTTATATATCAGCCAGTAGTAAACACACCCAGGATTTGTTTGGTTATCCAAAAGCTAAAGGAGAAAGACCTCAAGATCATCTGCTCTTTGAAATTATTAATGCTCCCCAAAATCTCCACTACATCTCAGAAAACTAATGAGGATTTCAGGAAAAAGAAAGTCCAGCAGGCTTTAATAGGCTCCATCTGTCATCCTTTGGGCAGCAAAAGCACTGGGCTAAGAACCAAAAGGCTACTATGGATCAAACAAGAAAGTGCATGGAAGATGATTCGGAAAGTGAAAAGTGTTCACTTGCAAGGGATTTCTGTAAGTGCCAAGAGATCAGCTTCAAGACAGCACACACCATGGGAAATATACAGACATGGATCTGAAGAGTATTTATGTAGCTCAGCAAAACTAATGCACTTAGAACCACCAAGTCAGGTTTAAAGTTATTTAAAAATGGGGAGGCATAAAGGTTGTGCAGTACACCCAAAGTTATGTAGCCAGTGCTCTTGGCTGGAATTATACAACATTTATAAATGTATAAAGTCTCTGCCTATTTGCTCTGTGCCAGGCACGATTCTGGACACTGGGACGTAGTGACAAATATATAGAATGAAACAGGCAGGGATGACAGTGATTCTCTCTCTGCCACTAAAAATCAAACTGGTATCATCTGCCTGCGCTAACTTAAAGAGGAAAGAAGGAAAAGGAATGAGGTACAAGATGCCTTGGCTGCTATTCAATGTGTCAGGGTGGACTTGAGTGGACTCTGAATGTTTAAATGGTGAAAAACTAGAGCAGCTCCTTCCACCTACATGCTGTCTGTATTCAGGTAGAAAAGTGGTCCAAGCGAGAGATGAAAATAGTCTCTATTCAAGAGCACTCTGTTTCCCTCAAAATCTTGTTTGGAGAAAACTTTAGTTGGCCATTTTCTAGTTGGATAAAAACTCACAAAGACATAGAAAAATATTTTCTGGCAATACATTTACATTGAAAATAGCAGAAAGGCGGAAACAGCATGGCGTCAAGGAGCCCGAATGCTTTGAAGCTGTATCACAGCAGGGTCAAATCCCAGCCAG
The DNA here is from genome assembly GCA_963573385.1 of Cacajao melanocephalus. Taxonomy (NCBI): domain Eukaryota; kingdom Metazoa; phylum Chordata; class Mammalia; order Primates; family Pitheciidae; genus Cacajao; species Cacajao melanocephalus. The sequence continues at coordinate 48,284 of CAUYLG010009609.1, forward strand.
TTGCTCAAACTCCCTGGATTCCGGTTCTTTCATCTATAAGATGAGTATGATATCACTTAACTCACAGGAATGTTGTGAGGATGAAATGAGGTGACATATTGTGTGTTCAACAAAGGTCGACTCTGTTGCACATAGGGAAGATGTGACTTCCCTCTCCCAAAAATTGCAAATTGCTTTCATAATCCCTCACTGTAGAACATTATACACCCATTATTTCATTTAATCTCGACACAACCCATTTTCAGATGAAGAAAGTTGGAATCAGAAAGGTCAATAATTGACATGTCCAAGGGTCATATGGCTAGGAAGAAAAGCAGCCAGAATTGGGACCTAGACCCTTCCACCATACCACAAAATCCCTTACCAAGGTGCTATAGGAATACGATGCCCTGCCTGATGACGGGGGTTCACGGGGAAAGACGTTGAAAGTTGGAATCCTGAGGCTTTTCCTCATTTTGCAATCCTGCAATAAACTTCTAGAAGGGCATATAAAATCTGCTCAAATGCTGACCCTAAGTCTCTTCGATTTCTCCTTCCCCAGTGCCTTCTTACTTTGACCCAACTGCTCTCCAGACTGACAGTGCAGTAGAATCTTGGAACTTAGAGTCTCTGGAGTTCACAGTTCCACACTCCTGCCTTCAGGAAGATAAAGTAGCATCGGCCCCATCCTAGAGATGAGACAAGAGAGTCTCTGAGAGGAGGAGGGCTTGTCCACATACAAAGAGCCAATGTGAAAAGTTGGGGATTACTAGAGCCCAGGTCTCCTGCAGTCTGGTGAGGCGCTTTCTCTACCACCTGGAATGCTCCTCCTGTCAGTATTAGCACAGCTGTTCTGATGCCCAGAGCTATTCGTGCTCTCTGCCTCTCAGAGACTGATGGTAGCAGATGAAATTCTCTTCTTTCAAGGGGGATTAGGTAGAAGAACCTCAATGATGAGAATTCCTAGGTAGAACAAGCCTTACAAAGCATGAACATGGACATCAGGCCTCCTTAGCTCTGGCTGGGGCCCTTTTACCCCCAACCTCCTTAGAGCTTCTCCCAAAGTTAGCGCCCAGCTGACCAGTTTCTAAATGAGAGATCTCAATTAAGCTCAGTCAAGCACTCACAGAAAGTATCTTCATAGACTCCGAACTGCAGGAATCTGAGGCTTCACTTCCACCCAGAGCAGAAATACTCTCTCTGGCATTGCTGACGGCCGATCTTGGAGGTAGCAGTGACCCTTTCTGACCAATCACACCTATGGGAACTGAAAATTCCAAAGATGGGGAAATTACCCACAAAGCGGATTGTTCTGTTTTAGCGCCTACCTGCTGCTTCCAGCTCTCTCTATAATGCCAATGGCATCATGATGAATCATTCCCAACACCTGCCAGCATTTCACAAGTTTCTTAGAAATACGACAAGAGTTGCTGCTTGCCCTTTCCACTTTCTCAATATAACTGCTTACGTGTAAATAGCCTCCCCCACTTTCATATGTAAAATAAAAACCTATCTATTCTCTTCTGATTCTGAAAACAGTCACCTGGAGTAGGTATGAGAGGCGTTATCAGTTCCATGTCATAGATGAGGAAACTGAGACACAAAGATGCTAAGTGCCTGACATTACTGCAAGAAAGAAGCAAAAGTGTTCAGTCCCAGCACATTGTGCTTCCAGAGAATCACACGTAGCTTTGACCCTGTACCCAAAGGACTATAAATCATTCTACTATAAAGACATGCACACGTATGTTCATTGCAGCCCTGTGTACAACAGCAAAGACCTGGAACCAATCTAAATGCCTATCAATGATAGACTGGACAAAGAAAATGTGGTACATATACACCATGGAATACTATGCAGCCATAAAAAACAATGAGTTCGTGTCCTTTGTAGGGACTTGGATGAATCTGGAAACCATCATTCTCAGCAAACTGACACAAGAACAGAAAGCCAAACACCACATGTTCTCACTCATAGATGGGTGTTAAACAATGAGAACATGTGGACTCAGGGAGAGAAGCATCACACACTGGGGGCAGTTGTGGGGGTAGGGGAGAGACAGCAGGGGGTGGGGAGGGAGGGGAGGGGAGGGAGGGATAACATGGGGAGAAATGCCAGATATAGTATGCACCTAAAGTTAAATAAATTAATTTTTAAAAAAAAGAAACAAAGAGAAAATCCCATTTCATATTAGAGGAAACTGAAGTTCAGGTTATCAAACACATTTCCAATCTGGACTGTAGTTCATTTTCTCTCTGATCTACTATGGCCATGCTTACCTTCAGCAGGACCAAAATGCCCTTCTCCAATCTGGAAGGCTGGGCTGAGCTCAGGTAGAACGTGGTGCCTAAGTGGGGCTTTGGAGGGCCAAAGAAATAGACATCTTCAGCCCCTGCAGCTCATAGGCCTGGCATCCAGGGGAGCTGAATTAATAGAAGCTGGAACTCTGCCCTATCCTAGGCTGGATCCTTCACTCCAGGAAGGCAATTAGAAGACTGGGGCAAAGGGATTTACTACTGATGGGGGTTTCCGGGATTTCTAATCAGGCCTTCAGTTTCTAATTAGGCTCTTAATGCCCAGCGGAAAGAAATCTTCAGAAAAGGGCCTCTGCAAAGTTTGCTTTCTCAATTCCTCCTCACTGAACCTTCATCTTGTCTGGCAGCCTGCACCGTAATCCAACCTCACCTGGGGGATGATGGAGATACCACAGTGTTCTGCTCTCTGAGGAGCTGTCATCAACCCAAGGGGACCCTTTCTGACCAATCTCATTTACAGAACCTGGGTCAAATGTGACTGTGTGAAGCAGCCTCCTTACTCATTTACTCAACTAATATTTAATTAGCTATAAAGTACTCAGCAGTGTCTGGTACATCGTATTTGTCCTATCGCTGTTTAACTCATTGAGTCTTTACAACAATCCTGTGGGGTAGATACTATTTTTATTCTTTGCTACAAGTGAGAAAACTGAGACTCAGAGAGGTGATAACCACTCATGGTCACACAGGTAATAAGAAAAGAGCTGAGACTGGAACTGGGGGAGGCTGGCTCCAGACCCCTTACTCTTAACCACTATCCTGTGCTGCCTGGTGTCATTTAGCTGATTGTAAACACAAATTATTTCATATAGAAAACTTGTACAATGTCACAGTCTAAAAGATGAAATTTAAACCATTGAACCATTCCAATAAGCACTGTTAACAGTTGGAGGAAATACACTAGAACAGAGCTATTTAGAACATAAGCTCTGCAAGTAGATTGCTCTACCTTGCGGATTTAAGAGAGTTATATCACTTTTCTATGCCCACCTCCTGGGATGATCATGAAAGTTGAAGAAGATGATACATAGAAAACACTCAGAACAACCTAGTATTAGGTTGGTGCAAAAGTAATTGCGGATTTGCCATTACTTTTAAAACTATTAATACTGTTAATAGCCTTCCAGAATTTTCTTCTCTAGGCATTTACAGGTTTTTTTAAAAATTGAAATCAAAGTTCATATTGCATTTTTATACTGTTCCCTTGGGGTGAGTTAATAAGAAGAAAAATAACTGTTATAAAGTTTCTTAAGTGGGAGAGGCCTATAACCCACCCCAATACCCTAAAAAGTATTGAGATCTCTCATTGGAGGGCTCATGAATGTTGGGGGCATTGAACACCATATCCTGAGACTCCATACCCTAAAAGTCTAGGTGACCACAGGAAAAGAAAAAAACTAACTCCCAATCTTGCCACAACACTGGTGAGATAGCCTTCTTCTAATGTACCACATGCTATTGAACAAACTCAAGGGTAGTCATCATAACCTGAAAGCAAGAGATTCCTGCATTTTAGAAATGTGGAAATGCTCAAAACTCTTAGGTAAAGGAGAGACCTCCACAAAAAAAAATTATATATATATATATAATATATATATGAAATTATATAAAACATCATTATAGGATGTTATAAATGTTATATGAAACACTGTGATATATGTCTTTCTAATCTTGACAGGCAATTTTGACACATGTAATTTAGAAAACTTATTCATAAAGATATATATATTTCTTATCCTCACATGTGATGGAGAAAATTTATATCCCAAAAAATGTAGATTCCTAATCCTGCTATTTTGCTATTTCTAACACCAAGAGCCACCACTGATGACACACTCCTGTCCACCAGGAAGATCCTTCAGTCCTTTATGGTGGTTTCCATACAGGCCGGCTTCCCACCCAGGCCAGCTGAGAATAATTCGCATCTCTGACCCTCTGTGGAGGTCTGAGTTTGATCCCTTACCGCAGGGGAAATTCCCTAGCTTCCTGTGTAGATTGGTGATCCTTCTGAGCTCTAGCCCTGCAGTATTTAAGAGACAAAAGCACACGTGTACACAGGGAAATGTTTACAGCATTCGAACTTCGGGCTCCTCACATCCAAAATATCCTGTTGCACCTAAGTAATTTGGGTCACTTTGGTATTTTCAATTTTTTATTATGAAATAACAGTACCATGATTATGAATCTTTATAGACCTAATAATTACATCCTTTATAGACATTAATAATTATATCCTATTATAGATATTAATGAGTATAGATATTAATGATTTTATCCGGAGTAATTTCCTAGAAGCAGAACTATGGGGAAAAGGGCATTTTTTTTTTTTTTTTTTTTTTTTTGGAGACAGTCTTACTCTGTCACCAGGGCTGGAGTGCAGGGGTGTAATCTCGGTTCACTGCAACCTCCTGGGTTCAGGCAATTCTCCTGCTCAGCCTCCCAACGTAGCAGGCGTGAGCCAACACACCTGGCTAATCTTTCTTTTCTTTGCTAATCTTTCTTCTCTGTTTTTTTTTTTTTTTTTTTTTGGCTGGTCTCAAACTCCTGGCCTCAAGCAGTCTGTCCACCTTGACCTCCCAAAGTGCTGGGATTACAGGAGGGAGCCACCACACCCAGCTGGGAAAAGGGCACTTTTAAGGACTTGCATGTGAATTAGCCAACTGACTTCAAGATGCTCCCCAGCATTTCAGTGTAGGAGGGGAACTGTTTGCCAGCACTCCTGTAAATAATAAATATTATAATTTTCTTTTCAAATATTTGGTGATTATATAGGCAAAAAGTATCTCATGCTACATTAATTTTTTGTAATTTTTATTGCCTATGATGTTAAATTTTTCTCATATATTTAGCCATTTCTATTTCTTTGTAAATTCAGCACTCATATATTTTGCACATTTTTCTATTGAAGTGTTTAACTTTTCTGCTTGAATTATAGAAACATGAAGGTCCTCTCCTCTCATTGTTTGACAAATATTTACTGAATGCCTAGTGTAAACCAAGAGCTGGTCTAGGCACTATGGATACAGCAGTGAACAAGGCAGACAAAATCCCTGCCCTTGAGGGAAAGCATTAGGACAAATACCTAATGCATACAGGGCTTAAAACCTAGATGATGGGTTGATAGGTGCAGTAAAGCACCATGGCACCTGTATACCTATGTAACAAACCTGCACATTTTGCATATGTATCCCAGAACTTAAAGTAAAATAAAATAAACTCACCTGCATTTATATATACCAGCAAAAAATAATATGAAAAACCAGAAAAAAAAATCCCTACCCTTGTATAGCTTATATTCTAATAGGCAGCAACAGAGAGATTCACGTTACAAAGAAATAGAGAAGGGTGCTGTGGCAGAAACTATTTGGAGTAGTGACAGAGAAAGGGGACTCCTGGAGGTCAAGAAAGGTCTTGCTCATGGGATATTTACATTGAGATCTGCATGAAAAGAAGGCACAGGGCATCTTCTTGTGTGAAGAGCATTTCAGGCAGTGGGAACAGTAAATGCAAAGGCTCTGAGGCCAGAATATGCTGGATCTCAAGAAACAGAGAGAAGACCAGTAGGAGATCATGACTAGAGGGAGGCTGAGGGCAGATCACATAGGCCACAGTAAAAATATCAGGTTTGAGTCTAAGTGCAATGGGAAGCCAATGGAAGGTTTTTAATAGGGAACTTACTTCCTGAGATACTCTGATAAGCAAAACTGTGAGGGATACGTACCTGGAGCAAGAAATAAATCTGTGCTGTTTTAAAGCACCGAGATTTTTATGTTATTTAACAGTGCAGTGTAACCAAGGATAATCTGGCTAAAAAACCTGAATAATGGAAAATAAAAAGAAATGAATGAATTTAAGATGCTATAAAGTAAATCTAACAGGACATGCCTTCCATGTATGTCATAAATATCTTTTTCATATTTTATTTGCCTTCTCATTTTTACATGATGTTTTGGCACACAAAACTTTTAATATTTTTTATAGACACATAAAATTTAGTATTATATTTGCCTTTTTTATTTTTATGTGATGTTTTGACGTATGGAATTTTTAACATTTTATGTAGACACATACATATACCTTTATGGTATCTTTCTGTATTTTTAGGTTTGAAAAGCACATTTCCACATTTTCTTTATCCATTCATCTGTTGATGGGCACTTCCACAAATTTTTTTTAATGTTAACTACATCTCCCATTCTGAGCGACAAAAAAGTGACAAAGATTCACTTATATTTTCTTTATAACGTGTGATAGATCTGACATTTGTTTTGATATAAGCTGTGAGATACAATTCAAACTTCTCAAATAGGTAACCAATCATTTCAATATCATTGATTTAATAAATGTTTCTTTCTCCACTAATGCAAAATACTACCTTTATTATATACTAGCTTCTTGTAGATACTTGGATTTGTTTCTGAGCTTTGCAATTTGTCCTATTGACGTATCTACCAGTTCTTGCATCTGAAAAACACCGTTTTAATTATTAAAGCTTCATAGTAAGCTTTTATATCAGGCAGGTTAATTGCTCTCTCCCTATTATTCTTATTTTTTTAGTTTTTTTGGGCTGTTTTCACCCCATTTACCCCTACTCTTCTACTATAAATATCGAAACATTTTCTTTCTAATGATATATTTTTCTAACAAATCCTCACACAAAAGATTATGAAAATGATACCCTTTTCATAATATCTAATGATACTCATTTTGGCAGTTTGGTGTACATTCTTCCAGATATTCCAGTGTCTATATAAACATATAAACCCATGAATACTTCAGAGTTGGTGTCAAAAATTTTTTTCAATTTAGATGATAGAAAGCCAAATAAAATTGACTTGAAAATTAAAAAATAAAATCTGTCTGTGTAACCAAAACCACTTTATCTGGGTGGCTCCAGGCAAGACTTGCTTCAGAAATTCAAATATCCTCAGGCTGCAGTTTTGGACTTTGGGGCTTTGCAGAAGTCCAAACATCATCAGACCTCAGTCTTCCTTTCTCCCTCTCTTAACTTCTCTCTGGGCTATTTTCACTCATTTAGTGGCATCAGAAACCCCAGATATAAATACTCAGAAGTCCATCAGAGAAAAAAGAGCATCTTTAAGTATCCCAGTTAACAGATCAGTACACCCACCTGCAGCTGCTATGAGTATTGGCTGCTAACAGCTCACAGCTCTCCTTCTCTGGAGAATTGCCATTAGCTAAGGGATCCACTTTTCCCAGAATGCTTGGGAAGTCACACCACTTGGAGGCAGCTCAGTCAATGGATGGTTGGTGTGGGCTGCAAAAAGCCAAATCCCTTGTCTGGAGGCAGAACTAGACCTGTGGCATAATTCACATTCCAGAGTCCCCCTAAGAATCAGGTCAAAGCTAGACTCCAGCTGAAACTACATTTTTGCTTAGCTATTTCCTGTTTTATTCACTCCCTTACAGGTTCTCCTTTAAGGACTCCCTCAGCAAAGCACTTGCCCAAAATTCTGTCTCGGGTCTTTTTTAAAGAAGCTAACCTAAGATGCATCTCTTCCCAAAAGTCCAAACAGAAGTTCTGGCATGAGGCCGGGTGCAGTGTCTCATGCCTGTAATCCCAGCACTTTGGGAGGCCAAGGTGGGTGAATCACTTGAGGTCAGGAGTTCAAGACCAGCCTAGCCAACATGGTGAAACCCCATCTCTACAGAAATGAGCTGGGCATGGTGGCGTGTGCCTGTAGTCCCAGCTACTAGGGAGGCAGAGGTGAATGAATTGCTTGAACCTGGGAGGCAGAGGTTGCAGTGAGCCGAGATCGCACCATTGCACTCCAGCCTGGGCAACAGAGTGAGACTCTGGCACAATGCTTAACAATAACAATAAGAATAGTATTAATGAAAACAATAGTAATGATCGTGTTATACATCAAAGCACTCAGATCCCCCAATGTGTCAAAAGGAGGGAAAGTAATATCTACTATATAGTTACCCCATTCTACAAGTTCCCTAAGGTATGTTGAATGGAATAGCCTTATTACTGGCATATTCCTCCACCCTGTCCCAATTACCATTCTACCTTCTATACCACTCCAGGAAGCATTTGAATACACTACACATACTCTTACCACACAGTTATTCAATAGATATTTAATTATAGGAAATGGTAATAAATATTATCCAAAAATGCATTGGAAGTTAGCATTTCCTGTGCTAACTGCCAGGAGTCCCGATCTGTGGCTTCCACGATTCTTTGTAATATATTCTTGCATCATCTGCATCTGCAATTACAAAAACCACCCTAGTTAGGCTGAATGCTTGCTGATTTTCAAAGGGTTTTATCCCAGCCATGTTACTTAGAAGCAAATGGAGCACATGGCCTCTTTGAGATTTCTTCTGCTGGAAGAGCTCTGATCCTACAATAATGAGCAGATGAAAGCTTATAGGATACAGAGTAGTTCTACTGAATCAGGACTCAAGTTATTAGTAGGAAGAAAGATGGGTTCTCCAGGAAACCACAGTCCAGCAGAGGAGATAGGACTATTTACTAAAGAGTAACTATGGACAGTGTAAGACAAGTGGAGTTCAGCTGCAAATTATGTGGTTCTAACAAAGAGATCATGGGTTTCAGAGACCAAGGAAGAGACAAGAGCTGGCATGGTTGGAGAAAGTTGACCATAGAAACCCTGGAAATAGATCTTTAAGGAAGGTGAGCTGACAAGCTCCTCAGTGTAGACATGAAAGAAGTATGTTTAGACCACCACAGACTCATACCCTCCTGAGCCAATAATCACTCTTCCTTGAAATTAGCAGACAATCCAGCCAGGTTTCAGCCCCTGATATGGGACTTGACATCAGACTAAGGGTGAGTGCATTGTAAAGAAAACTTCACCAGGCGTCCTAAGATCTGAGTTCCAGTCCTGACATTACCACTGAGTAACTTTGGGAATGGGGAGCAAGTGACAAAGAAAAACCAAGTTCATTCCCAGCACAGTTGGCAGTTGAGCTTTGAGACTAACAAGACTTAAGAGTTGTCATGAGCTCCCATAAGATTTGTTTTTGTCCTCTCAGAAGTGTACAGAAGCTGAGATAATGAGCTTCTGCTGAAGTGTGTTCTCCCTGACGGGGCTGGCTTTTCTCTGGAGCCCCACGGGCTGTCCCAGGGGCTGATTCATGATTCAAGGAAAACCACTGAGATCACTGCATCCTTCCCATAAAACTATCCCCAAAGGCAATTTAAATATCACCCTGGTTTGCTTAGTAAGAAGAAAACATAAAGTCGGTCAGCTACATACATCCATTTGAGCAATCTTAGCTGCTTTCTACAAAATGCTTAAACAACCTTAGATTAGTTTGACTGCAAGCCCAAGATTAATCCAACTGAATTATTCCACCAGGTAATTAAGACTTAATTATTACCTTGACTCTGAAGTAAGGTCCATGCAAACTACAGAAAGTGAAACTGGGCAGAGAATCTTGCCTTTGTTATCAGAACTTGTCATCTGATAGGACCATGACCAGACTCGGATTTCAGCTCTTATGTGAAATATACAAGTAAGAATGGATCAGTTTTGGTGGGACGGGAAACCTACAGCTTTAATCTCTTTGGGCTTTTGTGTCACTAGGTAAATTTTAGAAAATATAAATGGTTTCATGTGGGAGGTGTGGTATCAGACTGCAGAGCTTAGACAAGAGGTGTTCCTGTAAACGACCACGCTTTTTGTAACTATGCTGGAGTAGAATTAATCATATGTGCTAGGACTCTGGCTTTGGAACAAGATAGAGGTAGAGCTGGATTAGACTCTGGGCTTTTTAATTGACTAGTCATATAACCTTGGACAAATTACTTAACTATTCAGAGTCTTAGTCTCCTCCAGGACAAAACAATACCTTTTTCATAGGGTCATTGTATGAATTATATGAGCTAATGTGTGTACAATGCATAATATCGTGATCAGCACAAAGATGTTCAATAAATGGCTGCCAGGATTAGGAAAAGCAGCACAGCATATTGGTTCAACACTCCGACTCCGGGGTCAGAGAACCAGGGTTAGAATCTAAACATATTTTCTTTCTAGCTGTGAAATCTCAAGCAAAACACTTAATGTCTCTAAGCCTTTGTTTCCTCATCTGTAAAATAGAGATAAATGTTTCTCTCCATAATGTTATTGTCAGGTTGAAAGGAAATAAAAACCTTTAAAGATGCTTAACATCTACCTGACTCAAGCTCAGTAAATGTTAATTTAACAACAATATTTTGAGACAGTGATTTGAGTAAGGTGAGAAACATTAACTTGGTTGAGCTCCTTCACTCTCCCAAGGGACTCGATCTTTGGAGGCAAAACAAAGAAGAGTTTGGAGAAGGTTCCAAGTTAAAGTAAGCACGAGGGTTAGGGACCATCTCTTCTGTAAAGGGTTCCTCCTTAATCAGAGGAGTCTTACCCTATGCCATCCAGAGGTCACATAAGGTCATATATTCTATGTCACATATCATAATTTAAATACATTGCAGTTAATAATATCAATCCATAATGTGCCTCGTCTTCCTTAAAAGGATCACTGGCCATAAACCATTGCTTTCCTTTTTGTAAACTGCCTGGGTTCAGGGAGTCGGTTGTCTCTCTACTCTGGGACTTACCCAAGCTGATGTTACCCCAATCTCCTTCTTAAACAAGATCACACAAAACTAGGTGTCTCCAGTCTGGTCCTAAAATTTTTCCCTCTGGGAAATATTTTGAAAATTGCCTTTCTGGAAAATAAGCAAACTCTATCATAATAGATAAAAATCATTCTAAGTTTTCAAGAATTGTTATTATGTTGTCATTTTATTATTGAAAAAATTGAGGTTCCAATTGGTTGAGCCATTTTCCAAGGGCCTATCAAGAAGGATATGGTCCAAGTCTCTCTCAAGTTATGAAGAAAGAAAAATAAGAAAAAACAGGGTTCACAAAGAACTCCAAAATCAATCTTGATAATTTACTCCCATAGAAGTTGAGTGTTTGCCTAATGGTTTTAGAGAGGCACTTTGATTTTTAAAAGTTTGGGGCTTGGTTCTGCAGAAAGGGTCTTTCTCTTCCCCTAAGAAGAGAGCATGATATGATGGAAAGAATACAGAATTTGGAATTAGAATGTTCTAGGTTCAAATATCTGTTCTGTTCCTTCCCAGGTATATAACAAGTTGGACAACTCTCTTAACCTCTCTGAACTCCGCTTTGTTCATCCCTAAAACAGCCGTAGCTATACTCAACTAGGAGGGCTGCAGGAAGGACTAGAGCTAATGTATAAAACAGGCTTCACATGCATGTACCACAAACTCAGTGTGATTGTGTCTGCACCCCAACAATCTGCCACCTAATCTCTGGTCAGGAGCCTTGAACAATTGTCTCTAATCAGGAAATAGCCATGAGCAAGACTAGACAGAAGATGGACATAACAATTTCAGAATTAGATGCTGAGAAAGGTGTTGAAATTAACCAAGTTATCTCATGATTTGAAGGTAAAAAAAGATCTGATTAACTGCAGGGAGATTTCTTTGATTCCATAGATTATAAAGATATAAGAAAGATGTAGGGAGACAACACAACAAATTTCTAGCTAAAAGCAGAGGATTTCCCATCAATTAACTCTTCTGCTTCTACTTTCACCAGGAGGTAATTTTAGACAAAGCAATCTCTCAGAGATTTAAATTCCTCATTGGTAAAAATAAGATCATAATGTCTTCTTAAAGGGCTGTTTTCAGGATTAAATAATATATGTGAAGCACTCACAGTATCTAGTAGAATCAATAAGTAAAATACGTAATAAGCATACCAAGGAAGACCATAACAAAATCAGAAAAAAACAAACTAAATTTACCAAAATTCATAAACAAATCACGAAAATACAGTGTATGCTACAAAAATGGGATTTATGTCACAATATCATGCACACAAATTTTAAAACATACCACAGCCACTATATTTTTAACATACATATATTTCTAAATAAATACGAAAAGAAGAAACATGGAAGGATATATATTTTGAATACACTCGAGTGCACACTTAGGAGAAACAGGGGAAGGAGTAGGGATGGGGCAGGACTGGCAAAAATCATAAAATGAAATGAAAAAGAGCTTTGCCCTGACCAATGATGATGGTTTATCAGGAACTGAAGAGTAAGGGTCATTTAATTTTGTACCTAAGATCCCATAATATTATATTTAAGCAACTATAAATTACTTGAATTAGTGCCTGCATTGCTTTATATACTCAATATTTACTAGCTAATGAGCCTATATACCTAGACATATAAATCATGGATTGTGAGAAACAAAAGATTTAGTGGTCATATAATCTAGCTCTACCATTTTGTAGAACAGAAAGTGAAGCCCGAGTTGAAGGGAAAATAAACGTTTGAGGGTTACTCAGCTAGTGAGTGGCTGTCGTAGAGGTGACAGCCATAGAGCTGGAACCATACCATGAAGGCCTTCCAAAGAAGCAGACTCGTCCCCAGCCCCTGCTGCTGGAGCAAGGTGGACGGAATAGCCCTTCAACATGTTTGACTTGATCTGTCAATGTCTCTCCCCCACTACGACCCTGATTAGAACTGAAGTAAGCTCTAGACCCAAGAACAGCTACCATGAGCCCTTTCATGACAGTGTGTGCTGCTTGTCTCTCTACCCATGCAGTGAATAAAGCAATCACAATGATTCTGTGGGCGGGGCCTCATCACAAGTTCAAAACCTCTTCCTGGCAGGTCCCAGTGGAATAAACCTTAGGTGAAAGGGAAGCAAAAGAGGGATCCCACGGAAGCCAGAGGACCTGCCTGTTATCCCCAAGTCTGCAAACAACTAATTATTTGACTTTTGGGCAAGTCATTAACCTCTCTGTCAGTTTTCTCAATGCCAAAATAACAACAATATCAATCATGTCCACTTCACAGGGGTGTGGAGGCAATCACAGACGTTTGTGGATATAAAATGTATGAAAGAAGGTAGAAAAAGACATTATAATGTGTTCTTACTGCTATGGATTTTATCAAAAATAGCAATCCCCGTGTTACCATAGCAAAGAAAATTCCTAGTTGTGCTACATGGAAAAGTTTCCTAACAATCTAATTTTTATATTCATGACTTTATCAAACAGAGCTCTAGATTCAAGGACTCTGAATTGACGATTCCAACCTGAGGGAATTGGGGGTGTGAGATTAGGGAGGCCAGGTAAATGATTCAAGGAGAGCAGTGTAGGAAAATGGAATCAGGAGTCTTGGGTCTGGATCCTGGCTCCTCTGCAGTGTGGGTCAAAAAATAGTTTCATGTCTCTAATCTCCATTTCTCAACGACAAACAAGACTAATGTCACCTCTCCAGTAGGATTGTTGCCAGATTTCCATAAAGTATTGTATGTGGAAGATCCTGGGAGTGTAGAGATATCTTTGAAAAAAAAGAGAGAGATGGAAATCTGGGCTTCCATGCAAAGGCCCCCAGGAAGCTTTTAGGCATTTTAATGAGTATCCTGAATGGACTTGGAACATGGTATTATGCAGTATTATGAGGTGACTCAAATCTGTATCATATGGCAAGAGGAAATCTTAGGAAATGAAAAATTTCCATGACTCAAACATAAAGCAAACTAAACATAATTATTTTAAGCAGTTTGGTAGATCAAAAGAAAGGAGCACTCCTTTGGCTTGATGTTTGAAAGCTTCTCCTAGAAACGGAAGTTTAGAGACATCTCCTCTTCTGTGTATCCAGTCACAATATTTAGTCTTTTTGTGTATGGCATGCACGTAATCATAATAGAGAAACACAACCTACTGATAGTAGAATCAACCCATCATCAAAATATAGAGAAGACTTAAAGTAGCAAGCATTGCCATATGAATGGGATAAAAGACTGAGTTTTTGTTGTTGTTGTTGTTAATGGGATGGAAGGGAGGAGAGAGGAAAGAACAAGGGAATAATTTCTTCATCTTACTTAGTGAGAGTCAAACTTAGTCAATTAGTGAAAAAAAGAACATATATGTAGTATTGAAATAAAGACACAAATATATTGCTCAAAGATAGCAATATTAACAAAGTTTATGTGGGGTAAATGGATTCTGTTTCAGAACAGAAAATCAATAGCTGCTATCTAAAATTGATGATAGTAGTAATGACAAAAATAGCCAACATTATTTAGCTCAATGTGCTGGGCACTGATCTACATCAGTTACAGGTATTAACTTTTTAATACTTAAAAGTCTACAAATTGAGTTCAGCATATACTGCCCAGGTGATGGATGTACCCAAATCTCACAAATTACCACTAAAGAACTCACTCATGTAATCAAATATCACCTGTTTTTCAAAAACCTATGAAAATAAAAAATAAAAAGTTGTATTCAAATTCAAAACAAAGATAATAAATCTATTTTCTCTTCCTTAAAAAAATTAAAAGAGCCCTATGATGTAGGCATATTTCTCTGTTATGAATAAGGAATTGAGGCACAAAGGTGTTAGGTAACTTACCCAAAGTCATATAAAAGTAGCGAGCCCATGAGTTCGAACATATTATTTATAATCACGGTGTATAAATTACCAAAAAAACTTAGAATGCAATATGTTGAAAATGATGGCCTCTGAGCTGGGGTGGTGATGATTAAAGTAGAAAGAAAGCTTTTTAGTTATCAGTTAATACTATTCGACTAGGCAATTTTTTTACTGCCCGCTGAATAATTATATAATAAGAAGGAAAATATATCAATGTGTACTATAAAGGAATAGTGGACAAGAAGAGCAGATTCATCAGCTTTCAAATTGTGAAAGGCTTTCATGAGGAGAAGTGATTAAAATTGCTGTGAATGTCTAGAAGGGGTAAAACTAAGGCCAGTATGTGAAAGGTACAGAAGGAGAGAGCCCAGGTCCACAAAGAGAATCAACAGGTGGAACTGTTCACAGATGGAGGCTCATATGGCAACTGAGTGACCATGTGGTGGGCATGTGGTAAGTGAGACTCCAGCCCCAGATGGGATTGGAGCAGATGCTGTCTAGGCCTCTTCCAAACCTGAGAATTGTGTGCCTCTTATCTTTACAGAAATTTCCAAATGTAAACTCGAATTAATTTGAATCAGAAATACCAGCTTAAAGCTCGGTCCCATAAAATGCAAGAGATGCCCAAGGAAAATCAGCCAGTTTAAGAATTGCTTAAAAACAAGCTCTACAAATAGGCCCAGAATTATAAACCAAAACTTCTACTACAGAGGGAAAGACTCTGTCCTTCAATTCTGAAATTATTTTTATTTCATTGTCATCCTCAGGCCAATGGTCCACATTGTCTCCATGGCCAAGAATAATCTCACCACAGTAACTGAATTCATTCTCATGGGCTTTACAGACCACCCCACATTGGAGATTCCCCTTTTCCTGGTGTTTATGAGTTTCTACCTAGTCACCCTTCTTGGGAATGTGGGGATGATTATTTTAATCCAAGTAGATGTCAAACTCCACACCCCAATGTACTTCTTCCTGAGCCACCTCTCCCTGCTAGATGCCTGTTACACCTCAGTCATCACCCCTCAGGTCCTAGCCACACTGGCCACAGGCAAAACGGTCATCTCCTATGGCCGCTGTGCTGCCCAGTTCTTTTTGTTCACCATCTGTGCAGGTACAGAGTGCTTCCTGCTGGCAGTGATGGCCTATGACCGCTATGTTGCCATTCGCAACCCACTGCTCTATACCGTGACCATGAGTCCCAGACTCTGCTGGAGCCTGGTCATAGGAGCCTATGTCTATGGGGTGTCAGGGGCCATCCTGCGTACCACGTGCACCTTCACCTTCTCCTTCTGTGATGACAATCAAATCAACTTCTTCTTCTGTGACCTCCCGCCCCTGCTGAAGCTTGCCTGCAGTGACACAGCAAACGTAGAGATCGTCATCATCTTCTTTGGCAATTTTGTGATTTTGGCCAATGCCTTGGTCATCCTGATTTCCTATCTGCTTATCATCAAGACCATTTTGAAAGTGAAGTCTTCAGGTGGCAGGGCCAAGACTTTCTCCACATGTGCCTCTCACATCACTGTTGTGGCCCTTTTCTTTGGGACCCTTATCTTCATGTATCTGCGAAATGGCTCGGCCAAATCCCTGGAAGAAGACAAGGTCGTGTCTGTCTTCTACACAGTGGTCATCCCCATGCTGAACCCTCTGATCTACAGCTTAAGAAACAAGGATGTAAAAGACATCTTCAGAAAGGTCACTGGGAGACTCCAGGTATCCCTGAGCATGTAGATGTGAGTGAGAGAAATTCTTGTTTTAGTTCGCTTTCTTCCTATATCAATATATCCTAATAGGCACCATTATTAAATACAACCTATACCCACAAATAGACAGCAGAGAGAAGGTAGGTACCACCAGGCACACAGGAAAAACTACAATTGTGGTGAAATTAGTTTCCAGCAATTCCATGTTCTTTCTTCCTAACCCCTTCTTCCACTTTCAATCCATTCCCCAGCACTCAGCAGTCTCTTGCTATTCTCTAATGTCACAACTTATAGAATCTCAGGCCCCAGGAGTCTTGAGTTTATTTCATTCCACCCCAATACTCTCTGCACTCAGGCCTGGGCTTGCCATCCTTTCCCTCTTGTTTTTGCTCCCATCAATCCCACCTTTTTCTCTGGGTCAAAGATTGTATCTGCGGAGCTCTGTGAATTGTACAAATTGGTCTTTTTTTTCTTTTAATATGAAGGACTGATCACCTCACTAAGCAGGGAGTATTGTGTAAGGCAAAACTCAGTCTCCAACCTGCCAAGGGAAGGAAGTTTGAGAAATGAACTTCTCTTTTCAGAAGTTCACCCTCTTAGAGTGTCTTCCTTCTTGCTCGAGCCAGAACAATGGAACTTGAAAATTTCCTTATCCGTTGGTATCTTACTGGTTTTGTTGTTCCTGCTTTCATGTTACTTTGGTATCAAGAGGAACTGAACCATATTACCTTTGGGAATGTCTCCTCAAGGTCTCTCATTTCTGAAGGCCATGGTGCATTGCTTCTCCTCCTCACCCTATTGCCTGTCTCATGAACAGTTCTCTCCTACCAAGTAACCCATTTCCAGGAACAACAAATCAGAGAGCACAGACAGATAAATAGAGAGACAACTGAACCCCATATTATCCTCTCTAATGAAGATCTGGTAAGAGAGGAAAGTCATCGTGACTCCTGCACCAGACTGCAAAACCCTTGAGAACAGAATGTTTTCTTCGCTGCTAAGTCCAAAGCCTTTTGAAAGAATTTCCATGGTACATGCTTGTTTCTATTTGAGCCTTCTGGCAACTCTATTGCAAATGGAAAAACCATGGTTTAATGTAAAATTCCCATTTTGCAATTAAGGAAGTATTTCCTCATGAGTCAAAGAATACTCGGAGTATACAGCAGTAGACAAGGCATGGACTCAGGCTTGAATCTGAATCCTGATTCCACCACTGATTTATTATGAGGCTTTGGGTAAGTGATTTAATTTTGCAGACCTAAAGCAAGTATAACAATTCCCAATTCAAGAGGATATTGTAAAAATTAAATAAAATGATGAATAAGAAATAGCCAAACACTAATCAGGCGTTTAATATAGATTGCTCTCTTATCTTCTCTTCCTTTTCCTTCACTTTCTGATGTCAACCCTGGACCCTTGCTAGAGTTTAATGGCCATTGACGAAAGCAAAATAGATCACCAACCAATGATGGTAAAAGTCAGTGAAAGCGATGAACTGAGGAAAATGTATAACTCAATCCTTTGCACCAAGGAATAAAATAAATGAGTATTTAATTGGATAGGTGGAGTGCATGTATCTATGTCTCACATAGTCAAGGATAATAAAAGGATGTATTTTTAAGTGAATATGTTATTTTATGAATATATGAACTCCTCTACCCAACTTTAATTTCATGAAAAGTTGATCCTCATTGTCTCTCCATATGGAAACAACAGTTTTATTAAAATAATTCATTGTGGAAGACAATGTGGTGATTCCTCAAGGATCTAGAACTAGAAATACCATTTGACCCAGCAATCCCATTACTGGGTATATATCCAAAGGATTATAAAGCATTCTATTATAAAGACATATGCACACGTATGTTCATTGTGGCACTGTTCACAATACCAAAGACTTGGAACCAACCCAAATGCCCATCAATGATAGACTGGATAAAGAAAATGTGGCACATATACACCATGGAATACTATGCAGCCATAAAAAAGGATAAGCTCATGTCCTTTGCAGGGGCATGGATAAAACTAGAAACCATCATTCTCAGCAAACTGACACAAGAACAGAAAACCAAACACCACATGTTCTCACTCACAAGTGGGTGTTGAACAATGAGAACACATGGACACAGGGAGGAGAACATCATACACCGGGGCCTGTCAGGGGGTAGGGGGCTAGGGAAGGGATAGCAGGGTGTGGGGGGCTAGGGAAGGGATAGCATTAGGAGAAATATCTAATGTAGATGACGGGGTGATGGATGCAGCAAACCACCACGGCATGTGTATACCTATGTAACAAACCTGCATGTTTTGCACATGTACCCCAGAACTTAAAGTATAATAATAATATAATTATTATTATTATTATTCACCACACATCTTGTAGTTGACTGATTCAGAAATAAGCACCTGATCCATGTTGGGCTAATAAAAATTTTTCGTGGACATTGTGAAGTTGAACATGTAAAAGAGATTCAGAATAGAAAATCAGATTGACAAAGGTAGAGAATATCCAAATAGCTACTAAACATAGGAAGAGCTGCTTATTCTCATTGGGAATTGAGAATAAGCATTATTCTCATGAGAATTATCAGGAAAATGCACACTTAAAACCACAATATGTTCACTAAGTTAGCAAAAATTTAAAACTGTGACATCACTATGTTGACAAAGATATGAAAAATGAGTAGTATAAATGGGTTTAACAACTTTATAAAGTAATTTGGCAATCCTTTAGGAATAAAAAATATACAACCAATGACTCAGCTATTCCAGTGAGCTAGCTAAACACACTGGAGAAACTCTTGCCCATGCACACTGGGATATGGGTTTAGAATGTTCGTGAAGTATTGTTGTAATAGCACAAACCTCAAAACACTTTCCTTTTGTTTTTCTTTCTTCTGGTCTGGGGAATGGATGTGATGGCTGGAGCCCTGGCAGCTATTATGGACCATAAAGTGACTTTAAAGATGAGAGCAATGCATAGAAAACAGCAGAGCAGGGAAAAAGAGAAGCCTAAGTCCCTGCTGACCTTTTTAATCCACCATATGGGCCCTGGGCTGCCTATCCTCGGGTCTCTTTTATGTGAGAAAGAAGCATTCATTTTATTAAAGAAAGTAACTAGAAACAATATAATTTTGTTTTTAAATAGGCTAAACAGGCCGGGCGCGGTGGCTCACACCTATAATCCCAGCACTTTGGGAGGCCCAGGCGGGTGGATCACGAGGTCAAGGGATTGAGACCATCCCGGTCAACATGGTGAAACCCCATCTCTACTAAAGATACAAAAATTAGCTGGGCGTGGTGGCACGTGCCTGTAGTCCCAGCTACTCGGGAGGCTGAGGCAGGAGAATTGCTTGAACCCGGGAGGTGGAGGTTGTGGTGAGCCGAGATCGCGCCATTGCACTCCAGCCTGGGCAACAAGAGCAAAACTCCGTCTCAAAAAAAAAAAAAAATAGGCTAAACAAAGTCATAATATAGGGATATATACACATATGACAAAGCTTTAAACCACACAAGTAAATTATTATAACCACAGCCAAGATATAGGAGCAAGGAGAGTTGTGAAGGGGGAGGACTTCATACGAACTTCTGGAGAGAGGAAGTATTCTATTTATCTTTGTCTGATAGCAGTTGCCTGAGTATTTTTTTTAAGTTTTTTGATAAACTGTATTTATTATAAGGCACTTTTTTGTATATGTATTATATGTCTTTTAAAAATACAAATAAATAACAATGCAGACCCCACCACACTCCTAAACTAGCATGGAAGCCTGAGTCATGAGTTCTACCACTGTGTCAGACAGTGGCACACACCCCTCTTTCCTTGGCAACAACATAGTGGAATTCAAGGGGAGTTAGGAGACTCCTTCTCAGTTATGACTTTGCTCTGCTCTGTTGTTTTGACTAATTTCCACCATTGAAGCAGCTTTTCTCTCTTTTTCTTTTTTTTTTTTTTTTGAAAGAAAGAAAAAGAGAGAAAAGAAGAAAGAAAAAAGAATGTAAGAGAGAAAGAAAGAGGAAGCTTTTTTTTTTTTTTTTTTGGATGGGGTCTCACTCTGTCGCCAGGCTGGAGTGCAGTGTCACAATCTCGGCTCACTGCATCCTCTGCCTCGTGGGTCCAAGCAATTTTCCTGGCTCAGCCTCCCAAGTAGCTGGGACTACAAGCACATGCCACCACGTCCAGCTAATTTTTGCATTTTTAGTAAAGACAGGGTTTCACCATGTTGGCCAAGATGGTCTTGATCTCCTGACCTTGCAATTCACCCACCTTGGCCTCCCAAAGTGCTGGGGTTACAGGTGTGAGCCACCACTCCCGGCCTTTATTTTTTTATTGACAAACACTGTAAATATTTGTAGTGTACCTCATGCTTTGATATATGTATTCACTGTAGAACTACTAAATCAAGCTAATTATTTTTTTATATTATACTTTAAGTTCTAGGGTACATGTGCAGCTCATGCAGGATTGTTACATAGGTATACACATGCCATGGTTGCTTGCTGCATCCATCCTCCCATCATCCACATTAGGTATTTCTTCTAATGTTATCCCTCCCCAATCCCCCTATCCACTGCTATCCCTCCCCAACCCCCACCCTACCCCACCCTGCCCCCAACAGGCCCCATGTGTGACATTCCCCTCCCTGTGTCCATGTGTTCTCATTGTTCAACACCCACTTGTGAGTGAGAACATGTGGTGTTTGGTTTTCTGTTCTTGTGTCAGTTTGCTGAGAATGACGGTTTCCAGCTTCATCCACATCCCTGCAAAGGATGTGAACTCAACCTTTTTTATGGCTGCATAGTATTCCATGGTGAAAATGTACCACATTTTCTTTATCCAGTCTATCATTGATGGTCATTTGGGTTGGTTCCAAGTCTTTGCTATTGTGAATAGTGCCACAATAAACATAAGTGTGCATGTGTCTTTATAATAGAATGCTTTATAATCCTTTGGGTATATACCCAGTAATGAAACTGCCAGGTCAAATGGTATTTCTATTTCTAGATCCTTGAGGAATCACCACACTGTCCTCCACAATGGTTGAACTAATTTACACTCCAATCAACAGTATAAAAATGTTCCTATTTCTCCACATTCTCTCCAGCATCTGTTGTCTCCTGATTTTTTAATGATTGCCATTCTAACTAGCATGAGATGGCATCTCAATGTAGTTTAAATTTGCATTTCTCTAATGATGAGTGATGATGAGCATTTTTTCATGTTTGTTGGCTGCATAAATGTCTTCTTTTGAAAAGTGTCTGTTCATATCCTTCACCCATTTTTTGATGGGGTTGTTTGTTTTTTTCTTAAAAATGTGTTTAAGTTTTTTGTAGATTCTGAATATTAGCCCTTTGTCAGGTGGGTAGATTGCAAAAATTTTTGCCCATTCTGTTGGTTATTAGTTCACACTAATGATAGTTTCTTTTGCTGTGCAAAAGCTCTTAAGTTTAATTAGATCCCATCTGTCTATTTTTGCTTTTGTTGCCATTGCTTTTGGTGTTTTAGTCATTAAGTCATTGCCTATGCCGATGTCCTGAATGATATTGCCTAGGTTTTCTTCCTGGGTTTTTATGGTGTTAGGTCTTATGTTTAAATCTTTAATCCATCTGGAGTTAATTTTGGTATAAGGTGTGAGAAACGGGTCCAGTTTCAGTTTTCTGCATATAGGTAGCCAGTTTTCCCAACTCCATTTATTAAACAGGAAATCCTTTCCTATTGCTTGTTTTTGTCAGGTTTGTCAAAGATCAGATGGTTGTAGATGTATGATGTTACTTCAGAGGCTTCTGTTCAGTTCCATTGGTCTATATCTCTGTTTTGGTACTGATACCATGCTGTTTTGATTACTGTAGCCTTGTAGTATAGCTGGAAGTCAGGTAGCTTGATGCCTCCAGCTTTGTTCTTTTTTCCTAGGATTGTCTTGGCTATGTGGGCTCTTTTTTGGTTCCATATGAAGTTTAAGGTGGTTTTTTTCCCGTTCTGTGAAGAAGATCAATGGTAGCTTGATGGGGATAATCAAGCTAATTATTAATAATATGCATAGACCTGATGAGTACTTGGCTACTTCTTATTTATTGTTTTTATTTAATTTTTACAATATCCTCTTGAATTAGGAATTGTTGTACTTGCTTTAGACCTGAGGAAGTAAATCGTTTACCCAAAGTCTCACAATAGTAACATTTTTGTTATTGCATGTTAATTAGCTTGATTTAGTAGTTTTACAGTGCATACATATAACAATATGTACAATATTTATGTTATTGTTAATTACAATACACTTTTTTTGTGGTAAGAACATTTAAAACTACTCTCTTGGCTATTTTCAAGTTTCAATTCTCAAAGCAGTTTTTCTTTATGTCAAAGTTAAATATCCTGTATGACTGAACACTTATCCCAGGGAATATTTAGAAGGCAGGTGATTAAACTGAAGAACACCTGTTGCTTAAGGTTCTGCCACAGAATAGAATGGACAGGTAAGCCATGTGGGCTGACTGAGGTCTAAAGAACTGCCTATGAGGAGTTCAGTCAGGCTTCCTAGAATCCAGGCTAATAGATGAGTCTATTCCTCAAATCCAGAAGAAGTCCCAGTCTCCTCCTCCTGACTGCCTTCACCACCTCTCTGAGCATCCCACACAACCTCTAGCTGCCATTGGAGAAGCTGTGTGACCTCAAGTGAGACACGCAACCCTGTGGGTCTGCCTCTTCATCTGTAACGTGTCAAAGTATTAAACCACAATTACTTTTGCACCAACCTAATAGATCTGGATTATCTCTTCATTTCTTTCTAGCTCTGAAGGAAGTAGCATAAAGCTGACAGTGCTCATTCCCCAAAGAGCACACAGAGAAGCATGGGAAATGATGTCATTCAGGGTCTGCCACTTACCCTCCTGAGCCTTTTAATCCCCAGGCCCACTGTTTGCCTACCTAGATGAAGAGAAAGGAGGATTTAATATTCCTGCAGTCAGCTCTAACTGAAGGGAGCAGGCATTCTCCTAGAAATTGGAACCCCTTCACATTCATTAATTAATGGTTTGCAGGCAAGAGTGGGCTCACACAACCCCCACTGAGGGAAGGTAAATCATCACAGTGACTTGCAGAGAAAAAGGGAGAGTCTCTCTTTCATTTAACATTATCATTTTTGTACATAAGCATCATCTTAGGTGCTGTACACAAGATGATAAAACCATCCAAGGATTCAATTGGATCAGAAAACTCAATGATTCAGAAACAAGATAATCTTAAGTGGGCTGTTTGGGCAAGAAGGCAAAACAGCTGGGCACCTAGAGGAACTTTGAGGTCCCAGGCTCTGAATTTTACCCAGCAATGCTGTGTAAAACTAGGTACACGCTCTGGCCCTGCTACCTGCTGCAGGTGTGTTCAAAGGTGGGTTTCTAGCATATGCATAAAATTGGCCAGAAGATTTGGTAATTGCATTTTTTATGGATTTCAGATTCTCACAGCATCAATCTCATTCTCCTTGGACCTGCTCAGAAACAGGAGAAATATTAACAGTGCTTCATAGAAGTTCCTCACAGGAACACAAGGACCAGCTCTTTCCCTATGAGGTAATATAAATTCTATAATTATATTATGTTTGGAAATAAAATACATTCCAGAGACTATTCAATGTGCTTTCTAATTTTTGAACATAATTTGAACTTTATCTGTGCAACCTTTTAGACAAGTTATTTATCTTCCCCAACCTTCAATTCTGTCTTCCATAAAACAGGTACAGAAAAACACACCTTGCAGAGGCTGTAATCAGTAACCAATATGTCAAGTGCAGGGAACAATAGTTGGCATCAAGTTATATTATTACTCCCCTACACCACACCATCACCAAGTGCTCAGAGCATGAACAGAGAATCATCCAGCCAGCTCTGAGGAGGTTGTCCCTGCTGGTGATATTTGTAAGAAAGACATTTGTAACAAGAACCTCTTGAGAAGATAATGTGGAAATAAATGTTATAGGAAGAGGGAGTAAAATGAGGTAGGTAATGAGTTGGGAAGTGTCTCCCGACCTCTGAGTATCCTGGCTGTCCTGCACCAATCCTCCCCACTCCATGGTCCCATCCTGGACGTGTTAGTTCTGGTTTGTACTTTCATGAATCTGTTGCCTTTCCTGAGGCACCAAATGGGTCACTAGTGTTTAGGTCCCACCAAGACTGGTTTTGGAGGGAATGTTTTTTGACTTAGTGGGTGAAAGTCACTTCTCTGGGCTTCATTTTTCTCTTTTACAAAATGAAGAAAATATAGTAGACCAGGTGCATTAAATTTTTTTAACAGTAGAGCCCTACTTCTAAGCAAAATGAAATGAAAAATCTCATGGTTTATAAGAATTCTGAGGCTGAAATGACAGCACCCACCTGCTGAGCCTTCGCTTCACATCTCACTGCTGTGTCTACTTGAGACAGCCCTGGAAGGCCGAGGCTGAGAAACACAGCTGAAACCCACAAAACCACATCACCAAGGTCCTTTCTGACTCTAGGGTTCTGTGTGTCCATAAGTCCTGGGTCTCTGGGGGTGATCGTGGGTATTTTCAACCAGTGTTGGGAGGGGCATAGTGAGCCACCACTCCCAGTGTGTCGAGATTTGCTGAGCCCACCCTGACAGCCATGTGCACAGTGAGTGATCTCTAAACACTGGAAAGAGAAACAAGTCACTCAGGTGCTTGCCTCACATAATGCCACATCCAAATGTAGGGCATCAGACATATGTGGGCACAGAAACTAACAGATAAGCTTGGGGGTTCCAGGAATGTTCTTATTGTGCAGGTTTTCCCATTGAGAAAATCACTGACTTGCATGGTTGAGACATTCCAAGCTGTAGCTATCACTCTCCAGGAGAAAGCGGACAGATGAATGTATTCCTCTAGGTAAAAGAGGTCAATCAGAGACAGCATGACAGCATCTGTTCTCAGGCTGCATGAACAAAGTTATGCAAGTCCAACGGGACATGTCCAGAGCTGAACTAAAAGGTCATGGCCCTTCTAGGAAAAAAAACATGCTGTGGTTGACCAATCATAATAGCATAAATCCTACTAGCTAGTGAGATACCACTATCAGTTTGTAAAGCATATGATTATTTAGAAATCTGAATCTGTGGTTATTTAGTTCACATATTGAAACATTTGAAGTAATTTTTTAAGAGCCTCAAAGAAACATATTTTATATATTTTTTTTTTGAGACAAAGTCTCACTATGTCACCGAGGCCAGCAGGCAGTGGCACAGCGGCTCACTGCAACCTCCACCTCCCGGCTAAATAATTGAGATTACAGGCACACACATCCCCGCCTGGCTAATTTTTGTATTTTTAGTAAAAACAGGGTTTTACCTTGTTGGCCAGGCTAGCCTCGAGCTCCTGACCTCAGGTGATCCAACTGCCTCGACCTCCCAAAGTGCTAGGATTATAGTTGTGAGCCACCTCACGCAGCCCATATTTATAATCTTATGATTCAGAGACAGGCACAGCAGAAAGAGTCCTGGGAGGTTATCTAGTCAAGTATGTCCTAAAGCATAGATTACACACCTCAAAATTTCCATACCCCCGAGAAGGGACTCTGTGGCTGAATAATCAAGGAAAATGCTACCTCAGGAAGAGTTATTAAGTCACAGAATAGGGTAATAGATGGGAGTGACAATTCAAGATGTCTATACTAGAAAGTTTCAAAATGAGTCATGGTCATAGTAAGGACAAGTTCAGAAGAGATGCCACTGTGTCAGTCCCAACCACAACCAGGCTGAAGGCATGAGCCATGTTTTGTGTCACATATGGTCCCTTTGGACACAGTAGAGAATTAATATGCAGGTTGGCTACATACCTTCAATGTTCTAATTTATGTACTGGCTACTCCAAAAAAAGCAGCTGGATAAATCAAAATCTTTTTTTCAAGGTATTTGAATTAAGAAACCCTGAAATAATTGTTCTGTTTCAACAGAACTAAAGGTGATGGACCTCCATGAGGTGATGAGCCACAGCCATGGATAAGCCAAACTCCTGAGGAAGCAGAGAAGATTTTAAAACAATAGGAAGCTCCTTTGACAGAGGATTAGAAAGGAGCAGACAGTTGGAGCACAGAACAGTCATAGTAAAAGCAGTGCTCTGGAAGAAAGAGGCATAAACTCCTGCTCTTAAGATCCTGAGCATCTCCTTAAATTCAGTACTCCGGGAGTCCCTTCCACTCTCAGTTTCCATTAGCTCTGCCTCCATTAGGCCAAAGGAGGTGAGAGCAATAGGAGAATCAGGGTTGTCCCTGCCCACGCTAACACTAATCAGTAGATTTTATGTGCACCAATTCCCACACATTAGTGGAGTTGTTAATTATTAGGAACTTGGTAAATCTGGTATTCTTTCCAAGTCTGGAATACTAGGACTTGGCGTGAAATCCCTAGAATCAAAAGCAACAGGTAGCTATGAAGGATTTTATGGAAGTTCTATATCTGGTAGGACCTCATATTTCACAAATAAGTCCCTAAACCTGTTTCCAACCAGCCTCCTAGTGAGTCTTAGAACTGCTGATGCTGCAGCCTCCACCTACTCTCCAGGGGTGTCATCCTGGAAAGCACAGCCCAGAGCAATCAGTAGCTGACAAAGGAACTCACTCCACTACCCAACAGGGAAGAATCAACCTGATTTCTACAGAAAACTGATTCTACCGAACACTATGAATCCTTTCTATGAACTACCTCTGGAGTACAGAGGTAACAAAGAACAAGGCGTACTGTCAAGAAGAACCAGTGTAGGATACAAGCAATGTCTTGCTGTTATGACATGATTGTTTAATCTTGGCTTCAGTACTTGCAGTTTATCCTTTGATAAGCCACTTTAGTTTCCTGAACCTCAGATAACACATTTCAACAGTGAAACTCATAACTGCTGTACTAGGATTATTGGGAGGAATCAGTAAGTTAATGTGGAAATGTTCAACACAGAATAAGGGCTCCATAAACCTAATGGCTTCACAGAATCACCTTCTTTCATGGTCCCTCAAGAAAAGAAATTCAAGGCAGGCGATGACTTGGTTCATAGGAGAGCAAAAATAGATTATGAAGGTACTCACAAGGAATTGTTAAGATAACTGGAAATGTCTGACTTGGAGAAGAGTCTAGATAAAAGTAGGCATTACCACTATTTGTCTTAAAAGAGAGTTGGATTTATCCAACACGCAGAGCCAAGCGTAATACTAAATGCGTAGAAGGTATAGAAAGAGCAATCTGGCTTTCTTAACAAGCAGAATTTTCCAAAGGCAGAGTGGATAGAAAGCCCCTATCACATAAAGGGCCCTGCCTCTGACAACCCTGGAGGCACCATTCACATGACATCTGTATGAATGGCCCTGCCGGGAATCACACAGGTACAGCCTAAGATGCCACATAGAGGCATCCCTGGTACACGCCTGGGCTAGATGAAAATTTAGAGGAAGTATTCTAGCACAGAGAGACCCCTTATTGGTCCCTTCCAGTCTTGATAGTCTAACATTCTCTGGTCTTAAAGAAAACATCCCAGACAATAATAAGAAAGTGAATTTGAAGAAAGACTGCACCAAGGTCTGGTTTCAGGTGGGATGCAGAGATAGGTAAAAGCTCTCCATAGTAACTTCCAGCTGTGGACTCTTAAGATGGTAAATACTTTTCTCTCTCTCTGAGCAGAGGCTGGGACATTTACTTAACACCTGACACTGAAGAAACCGAAGACCTTCCGTTCTGAAATCTCAATTTCCTTCTCCTCTTCAGGTCGACCAGCTATATTGAGCTTATGGCCAAAAGAAATCTCAGCACTGTGACAGAGTTTATTCTTGTAGGCTTCACAGATCACCCTGAACTGGCAGTTCCTCTCTTCCTAGTGTTTCTCAGCTCCTATCTTGTCACTCTTCTGGGGAATGTAGGGATGATTATTCTAATCCAAGTGGATACCCAACTCCACACCCCCATGTACTTCTTCCTGAGCCACCTTGCCCTCCTGGATGCCTGCTATGCCTCAGTAATCACCCCTCAGATTCTGGCCACACTGGCCACAGATAAGACGGTCATCTCCTACGGCCGCTGTGCTGCACAGTTCTTTTTCTTCACCATCTGTGCAGGCACGGAGTGTTACCTGCTGTCAGTGATGGCCTGTGACCGCTTTGTTGCCATTAGCAATCCTCTGTACTACAACATGACCATGACTCCAGGTACATGCAGGGTCTTATTGGCCGTGGCCTACGTCTGTGGGGTGTCAGGGGCCATTCTGCGTACCACGTGCACCTTCACCCTCTCCTTCTGTGGTGACAATCAGATCAACTTCTTCTTCTGTGACCTCCCACCCCTGCTGAAGCTCGCCTGCAGCAGCATGACACAAACTGAGATTGTCATTCTCTTTTTTGCAAAATTCATGTTCCTAGCCAATGTCATGATTATCCTGATCTCCTACATGCTCATTATCAGAGCCATTTTGAGGATAGATTCGGCAGGTGGGCGAGCCAAGACCTTCTCCACCTGCACCTCCCATCTCACCACTGTTGTCCTCTTCTTTGGGACACTTGCCTTCATGTACCAGAGAAGTAACTCTGACAAATCCTCAGAGGAAGACAAGATAATGTCTGTCTTTTACACTGTAATCATCCCTATGTTGAACCCCTTGATCTACAGTCTGAGGAACAAAGATGTAAAAGCTGCATTCAGAAAATTCATTAGCAAATTCCAATTTCCAAGGAATGTAGCTTTCAGTGAGGGTTCTTTATCGTGACCCATCTTCTCTCCAGGTCTTCATATTCCAATGGGCATCAACACCAGATGGTGCTTTCCCCAAACAATGTACAGTAGGTAGCTTTCTTCAGCACCTGAAAGTGTGCAGAAACTACCATGTCCTACCTTTTTAAAATAAAGTTAGTTTAAAAAAATCCAAAATTGATGAGTAGAGTTACATCAAACCAAACATCTTCAGCACAGCAAAGAAAATCATCATCAGAGTGAAAAAGCTACCCAAAGCATAGGAAAAATATTTGTAAGCCATATGTTTAATAAGAAGTTAACTTCTAAAATATATATATGTAACTCCTGCAACTCAATTGTAATAAAATAAATAATCCAATTTAAAAATTAACAAAGGAACTTAATAGATATTTCCACAAAGAAGACATACAAATGGCCAACAGATATGCTCAGCATCACTAACCATAAGGGAAATGCAAACCAAAACTACAATGAGATATCACTTCACACCTATTATGAAGGCCGTTACCAAAAAAAAGATAACAAATGTTGGTGAGAATGTACAAAAATTGGAACCCTTGGACGTGTTCCAGTGTCCAGGAGGATGGAACATGTTTGTGGGAATGTTAAATGGTACAGCCACTATGGAAAACAGTAGAGAGCTTCCACAAAAATTTTAAAATAGAATTATGAAATGATTCAGCAGTCCCACTCCTGAGCATACACCCAAAAGAGTTTAAATTAGGATATCAAAGAAAGATCTGTACTCCTACATTCATTGCATCATTATTCACAATAGCCTAGGTATGGAAACAATCCAAGCATTTATCAACAGACGAATGGGTAAACAAAATGTGGTATAGACAAAAAAAAGAAATATTAGCCTTAAAAAAGGAAATCTTACCATTTGCTACAGAATGATGAACATGGAAGACATGTACTTAGTCAAATAAGTTAATCACAGAAGGAAAATACTGTATGATTCCACTTTTATGAGGTATCTAAAATATTTAAACTTATAGAGGCAGAAAATACAATGGTGGTTGCCACTGCATGAAGGGAAGGGGAAATGGGCAGTTGTTTTTGAGTGGATATGAAGTTACAGTTATAAAAGAGGAGTAAGTCCTAGAGATCTACTGCACAACCTAGAACCTATAGTTAACAATACAGTGTTGTACACTTGAAAGTTTTTTAAGAGGGTAGATCTCATGCAATTGGTCTTCTCACAGAAAAAAGGAAAAGAGACAAAAGGAAACTTTTGAAGGTGACAAATATGTTTGATATTTTGATTTTGGTGATTGTATTATATGTAAGCATATGATGAAACTCATTACACTTTACATATTAAATATGTATAGTTTTTGGTATACCAATTATACCTCAGAAAAGTATAAATTAATTAATTGCTGCTTCAGAAAAAATCTTACAGAGCATTGTCATAATTTCATTTGCATGTCATGGCAACTCTAAGGGTTGAGTAATAAAATATTATTAGGGTCTATTTCACCTTCTCTACACAATTTCTTAAAGAAATTGTTGACCAGGAGTGTAAATAAAGAAATGCATATAATTTATAATAACAGTGGACTTACATCCTTTCTGCTATTTAACAACTGTGCAAATTACCAAAACAAATCTACCTTCTCAGAACATCAGTTTTTGCAAGTCAAAAAAGAATATTTCCTACCTGAAAGAATTGTTATAAAAATTAAAGATTATGAAAATTAATTTGCAAGTTATGATTAGTCAGAATTGGTCAGGTTTTCTGTAGCAACAATCAACTCCAAAAAAAAAGATTTTATTTATTGTTCACAATGTTTGACTCAGGCAAATTGACAGGGGGCTCTGCTTCAAGTAATCATTAAGGCACCCAGGATTACTCCACCATTTTAATAGCTGTACTGCCTGGAACATGCAAACTTCTCAGTCACCAGAGCAGAGGATAAAAGACTACACTGCTCAACGAAATAAGAGAGGACACAAATAGATGGAGAAACATTCCATGTTCATGGTTAAGAAGAATCAATATCGTGAAAATGGCCATACTGCCCAAAGTAATTTACAGATTCAACGCTATCCCCATCAAGCTACCAATGACCTTCTTCACAGAACTGGAAAAAACCACCTGAAAATTCATGTGGAACCAGAAGACAGCCCGCATAGCCAAGTCAATTCTAAGCAAAAAGAACAAAGCGGGAGGCATCACACTACCGGACTTCAAACTATACTACAAGGCTACAGTAATCAAAACAGTGTGGTACTGGTACCAAAACAGAGATTTAGACCAATGGAACAGAACAGAGGCCTCGGAGGGAACACTACACATCTACAACCATCTGATCTTTGACAAACCTGACAAAAACAAGCAATGGGGATAGGAGTCCCTGTTTAATAAATGGTGTTGGGAAAACTGGCTAGCCATGTGCAGAAAGCAGAAACTGGACCCCTTCCTGACACCTTA
>CAUYLG010009611.1:0-33008 GCA_963573385.1 Cacajao melanocephalus
TATGATTATATAAGCTAGATATATGTAAGCGGTACGTTATACCTCAGGCACTAATTCTATAAACTAATATATGATTATATATAAAGGATTATATAAAGGAAATAGCTGAGCAATAGCATTGTAAACTAAGATATTCTTCAGACACTAATTGTGCCTGGGGTCTGGACAGTTCTCCTTCCTCAGTGCCCATGGGGGGTGTTACCCACAGTAGTCCTCTAACACATTTTATCTGAGTTGGTCTGAGTGACTGATAGAGCATGGTGGAAATAATGGCACATCCTTCTGAGGCTAAGTTATAAAAGATACTGTGGCTGTTTTTTTGCTCTCTCTCTAATCACTCACTTTGGGGTAAGCCAGCTGCCATGTTGTAAGGATGTTCCCGATAGAGCTCTCCTTAACTCCACACTTAATGCTTTTCAGTCTGACTAATGATGTCACCCTCTTACCTGAATCATTCAGAAGAAAGGCCAAACTCCTTAGCAGGGCGTAAGACCTCATGAATTTTCTCCAGCACTCTTCTCCAGCATCAACTCTTTCTCCTTTCCCCAGTCTGAGTTCTAACCATAGCAGACTGTTTTCAGGGGGTCATACTCATGTTGTGCTTTCACTCACCCTGGGCATTTACATGTATAGTCCACCCTTCTTTTCACCTGGCTGACTCCTGCTTTTCCTTCAGATTACAAGTCTCCTCCTCCAGCAAGCTTACCCAGAACCCATTCTTCATGCTCTCCTAGGCTATAATAGGTGACCTTCCCAGAGCTCCCTTGACTGTTCTCAGCCCCTTGGACTATTGAAAGTGCCTGTTTAGTTGTTAAAACTCTCTCCTTCAGTACCTCTTAAGTCATCGACAGGCATCGTTTTTGTTTACCTTCGTAGCTCTTCCTGGCACACAGGATGGGGCTCATTCAGTATATTTGAATGAATATGAGTGAGAAAAATGTTTGAGAGTGAAATAAGCAGTAACTTAGCATATCAGGCCACTGAATTTATTTAATATTAGACTTATAGATGAAACGAGCAGTATTACAGCAGCTTTTGGTTAATTATAACAATTTATTGCATTCATCTGTCTCATTTTACCGTGACTTTTTGGAGAAATTGGGTAATGTTTTGCTCATTGTTACATTAAAGTAGCCTATTTTTAATTGCATTCTCAAAACCTTAAGTTTATACTAGAGTGTATGTATTATTCATGTAAAACGAGACTTTCTTTTTCTAAACAGTTAAGTCATTCCGTTGTTCTCGGCCTGTGAAGTTTACCATAATGTGGCATTTGAAGTATCATACCTGTCACAATGAGTATTCTAATCTGGAAGTAAGTAAAACACAAGTTTTTAATGTATATACAGAGATGAAGGAAAATTATGGGTATAAAGATTTATTAGCTCATCAAGTGAGGAGGCTAGAAATAGAGATTATAGTTTTAGAAGTGCCACAGAGTAATTTTGGGACTTATGGCAATAAAAGAAGGTGTGTGCTTTCTGAGAAGGCTATAAGCCTTTAGTTACCTTGTGTGTTATGAAAAACGTTAGTAAATGTTTAAATTCAGGCACATATGAGTCATTGATAAAGACTACAGACAAATAAAAACTTAATTTGCGAAATAAGTTTAAATAAATTAAGTTAAATTGCGAAATAACTTCTTAAAAAAATTATAGAGAACTTAGAACTGTATTGAATACAGGTAAATTTAGTGAGCACAAGTAGATTGCAGAAAGAGGTGAGGAGAAGGAAGGAGATATCTGGGGAAAGGCAGAGGAGACTGAGAGAGAAGGAGAAAATGACTGTGCTGAGGAAGGCTTCTCCTGCACCTGGCTCTGAAGCCTGGGTTCCTTCCTCCTGCAATGTGCGCTGGGCTCTCAGCAAGGTGTTTCTCTTGATGAATCTCATGGTGGTTGCTTGGGATTGTTTCCTTTTCAGATTCTCTGTTAACTGTTTGACTTCTACTTTGAATAATATATGGGTTTCCATATTTTAATTTTTAAAATTTTTATTATATATGTATATATGCATATACCAATACATATACATATATGTACATATACCTATACATGTATATGCATATAAATACATATGAGATCTCACTCTGTCACCCAGGCTGGAGTGCAGTGGTATGATGATGGCTTACTCCAGTCTTGAACTCCTGGGCTCAAGCGACCCTCCTGGCTTAGCCTCCAGAGTCTCTGGGATTATAGGCGTGAACCATTGTGCCTGGCTTTCTGTATTTTTATTAGCATTATCTTTCTGTTTGGATTGAACTATGCCATTTTCCTTGAATACTGCCTTTTTGGCTTTATCTCTAAATATTTTACACCGTCACACTAAATACTTCAATCTATATTTCCTAAGAACAGAGATATTCCTTTACTTTTTCACAGTATAATTATAGAATTCAAATTTAACACTGGTATGATGCCATTATATGTAAACCTTATTAAAATTTTGCAGCTGGACGTGGCTCACACCTGTAATCCCAGCAGTTTGGGAAGCTAAGGTGAGAGGATTGCTTGAGCCCAGGAGTTCAAAACCAGCCTGGGCAACAAGTGAGACCATCTCTCTACAAAAAATTAAAAAATTAGCCAGGCACAGTGGCATGTGCCTATAGTCCCAGCTATTCGGGAGGTTGAGGCAGGAGGATCCCTTGAGCCCAGGAGTTCAAAGTTGCAGTGTGCTGTGATTGCACCACTGTACTCCAGCCTGGGAGACAGTGAGACCTTGTCTCAAAAACAAAACAAAAAAATTCACCAGTGTCTCAATAATGCCTTTTATAGCAGGTCTCTCCTGCACACACACTCCTCCCCCCACCCGCCCCCATACAGGAACCAATTCAGGGTCACATTTCATTTCCTTCCCTTGTTTTTGTTTTTAGTTCCTAATAATCTGGATTTCCCCCTCCTTTTTGGTATGTCATGACATTGATAGTTTTGAACTATACAAACCATTTGTTTTTGCAAAATGCCCCTCAATTTGAATATTTCTGATGTTTATTCATGATCAGATTCAAGTTATACATTTTTGGCAGAAATACCACAGAATACTGATTTATCTCATTTTTGGTGATGTTAATTTGGTCAGTTGGTCAAGGAAGCGTCTGCAATATTTTTGCATTTTAAAGTTACTACTTTTTGTTATTAACAATAACTTGTGAGGAAATACTTTTGAAACTATGTAAATATCTTGTGGTGTTCATCAAACCTTCAGCTACTTGTTTTAGCATCTTTTCATGATTCTTGCCTGATTAGTCAGTCATTACTGTGCTGAATTGCTGAATGGTGATTTTCTAGTTCCATACTTTCTTCTTCACTTATTAGCCTTCTACTATAAGGACGCCCTGTCTGTACTCCCCTAACCAATCTATCTTACCTGTCAGTCATCAGGTTGGACTCATTGACTTTCACTTTGTTATATAGGTGATAATCTGTTACTGTTTTTATTTATTTCCCTCAAATTGTCTCATATTTCGTCTGGGGGAACGAACTTCACTTTTTTTGATGACTGGGAGCTGCCTTTAGGAGCCTGGTTCATTCATCCCTTCAAGGATGCCAGGAACCTCAGGGAGTCGTGTAAATGAGTGTCTCCTCTGCACTCAGCTACCTTTGCTGTATCTTACTGTTTGCGTTCTCTTTTTTGTAGTTGAATGCCGCTTTCTTTCTCTGTAAAATCTCTTACACATGGGATAAAATACAAGTAGCCCCAGAACAAAGTAGTGTTTTATTTCTCTGGCAACTGTTTTCTTGTGGTAGTATCTTAATCAGTTTTCTTACTGTAAGATTATGCTTGTGTTATATATTATTGTATTTGAACACACTGGAATGACTAAAAAGTTACAGTGATCTCAGTTATACTTTATATTCAAAACATTTTTTATTTGATACTTTATTCTACTGCATATTTCCAGGTATTTCAAACTGAATATACTTTTGGTATTATTTAGACATTAAGTTTTATTTATATTCTAGGATAAGAAGTGTGCGAATAAATTATAACATCGAATTTTACCTTACGTAGGAGCTGTCCCAAAATCATGAACTTCGTGTTGATGAAGACTTTTGTGGTCATTATTTCAAGAATGTTAACTGTTGGACAACAAAGAATGAAAACTTAGATTGCAACAGTGATTCACAGGTGTTTCCCTCTTTGAATGTGAGTATCTGACTTGCCATGTTAAAATAAAGTTTATTTTATTCCCAGTGAATACAAGTATCAACTGAAATAATGTTGTATCAGAATTTTGTAAAGGTGGTTAACTTGTTAATTTTTAGGTTTAGTTTTTGTGTGTGTGTGTATAGTAGTACATAATAAGTAAGACAGTTGGCCGGGTGCTGTGGCTTACACCTGTAATCCCAGCACTTTGGAAACCCAAGGTGGGTGGATCACCTGAGGTCAGGAGTTTGAGACCAGCCTGGTAAAACCCTGTCTTTCCTAAAAATACAAAATTAGCTGGGTATGTGCCTGTAGTCCCAGCTACTTACATGGCAGAGGCGTGAGAATTGCTTGAACCCAGGAGGCAGAGGTTGCTTTGAGCCTAGATCACGCCACTGCACTCCAGCCTGGGTGACAGAGCAAGAATCCGTCTCAAAAAAAAAAAAATACTGATATCATTGTTCCATTTCCTTGCAACTTATTTTGGCAACATCCTTTCAAGGGTGTTTTATATCTGCTACCTCCAGTTTATCTCTCACTCTTTCTTCTGTCAACTACAGTCAGACCTTTGCATCCATCATCCCATCAAAACAGCTCTAGTCAAAGTCACCAGTGACTTCCATGTTGTTAAATCCAATGATCTGTTCCTCTTACCAAAAGTCTTGACTTACCAGCATTTAGCATACTTCAACACTACCATCACCTTTATGCAGTTTCTCCCTCCCAGTGTAGAAACTTAGATCCTAAAATGGTAACAGCAGTCAGCCTTGTGTAGTGAGGTTATGGGGCATTTAAATTTATTTTTTGTTCTTTTGTAAATTCTAAAATGAGAATGTTTTTAGTAAAAGTTTTAGAGGAGTTCTCTTTAAAATGTGTTGAAATATAATAAACACAGAAAAAGTACACATAAGGGTGCCCCTCGGAGAATTTTTAAAAACTGAGCACAACCATGTAGCCATGATGAATTATAGAACATTTTAGCACCTAGAACTCCCTTTTAGTTCTTAACACTTTCCCTGCCAGTGGCGACACTATCCTCATTAAGGAGTAAATTTTATTTTTAACTTTTATGTTTAGGGGTATGTACATGTGCAGGTTTGTTACATAGTAAACTCACGTCACAGGGATTTGTTGTGCAGATTATTTCCATGAGCCAGGTAGTAAGTTTAGTACTCAATAGTTATTTTTTCTGCTTCTCTACCTCCTCCCAGCCTCTACCCTTAAGTAGGCCCCTCTTTGTGTCTGCTGTTCCCCACTTTGTGTCCATATGTTCTCATCATTTAGCTCCCACTTATAAGTGAGAATATGCAGTATTTAGTTTTTTGTTCCTGTGTTAGTTTGCTAAGGAAAATGGCTTCCAGCTTCATCTTTGTCCCTGTAAAGGACACGATCTCCTTTTTTATGTCTGCATATTATTCCATGGTGTTATATGTACCACATTTTCTTTATTCAGTCTACCATTAATGGGAATTTAGGTTGGTTCCATGTCTTTGCCAGTGTGAATTGTGCTGCAGTGAACATATGTGTGCATATGTCTTTATGACAGAACTGTTATATTCCTTTGGGTATATACCCAGTAATAGGATTGCTGTGTCAAATGGTAGTTCTGTTTCCAGCTCTTTGAGGAATCACCACAGTGCTTTCCACAATGGTTGAACCAATTTATACTCCCACCGGAAGTGTATAAGCAGTCCCTTTTCTCCACAACCTTGCCAGCATCTGTTATTTTTTGACTTTTTAGTAATAGCCATTCTGACTTGTGTGAGAGGGTATCTCATTGTGGTTTCGATTTGCATTTCTCTAATGATCGGTGATATTGAGCTTTTTAAAATATGCTCATTAGCTGTATGTATGTCTTCCTTTGAAAAGTATCTGTTCATGTCCTTTGCTCACTTTTCAATGCTTCTTCTTGTTGTTTTCCTCGTAAATTTATTTAAGTTCCTTATAGACGCTGGATATTAGACCTTTGTCAGATGCATAGCTTGCAAATATTTTCTCCCATTCTGTAGGTTATCTTTTTAGTCTGTTGATAGTTTCTCTTGCTGTACAGAAACTCTTTAGTTTAATTCTATCCCATTTGTCAATTTTTGCTTTTGTTGCCATTGCTTTTGGCCTCTTTGTCATGAAATTGTCACCTGTTCCTACATCCAGAATGGTATTGTCTAGGTTGTCTTCCAGGGTTTTTATAGTTTTAGGTTTTACATTTAACTCTTTAATCCATCTTGATTTGATTTTTGTATGTGATGTAAGGAAAGGATCTAGTTTCAATCTTTTGCATATGGCTAGCCAGTTATCCCAGCACCATTTATTGAATAGGGAGTCTTTTCCCCATTGTTTGTTTATGTCAACTTTATTAAAGACTTGATTATTATAGGTGTGCAGCCATATTTCTGGGCTCTCTATTCTGTTCCACTGGTCTATGTGTCTGTTTTTATACCAGTACCATGCTGTTTTGGTTACTATAGCCCTATAGTATAGTTTGAAGTCAGGTAGCATATGCGTCCAGCTTTGTTCTTTTTGGTTAGGATTGCTTTGGCTATTTGGGCTCTCTTCTGGTTCCATATGAATTTTAAAATAGTTTTTTCTAGTTCTGCGAAGAATGTCATTGGTAGTTTGATAGGAATAGCATTGAATCTATAAATTGCTTTGGGCAGCAGGGCCATTTTAATAATATTGATTCTTCATATCTATGAGCATGGACATCTTCCCATTTGTTTTTGTCATCTCTGATTTCTTTGAGCAGTATTTTGTAATTCTCATTGTAGAGATCATTCGCCTCCCTGGTTAGCTGTATTCCTAAGTATTTTATTCTTTTTGTGGCAGTTATGAATGGGATTGCATTCTTGATTTGGCTGTTGGCTTGGCTGTTGTTGGTGTACAGAAATGTTAGTGATTTTTTTTTTCTCACTCTGTCATCCAGGCTGGAGTGTGGTGGCACAATCTCAGCTCACTGCAGCCTCTACCTCCCAGGTTCAGCCAATTCACCTGCCTCAGCCTCCTGAGTAGCTGGGATTACAGGCACCTGGCTAATTTTTTTTTGTATTTTTAGTGGAGATGGTGTTTCACTCTGTTGGCCAGACTGTCCTCAAAATCCTGACCTTAAGTGATGTGCCCGCCTTGGCCTCCCAAAGTGCTGGGATTACAGGAGTGAGCCACTATACTGAGCTGCTAGTGATTTTTGTGTGTTGATTTGGTATCCCAAAACTTTGCTGAAATTGCTTATCAGCTCAAGGAGCTTTTGGGCAGAGAGTTTGGGGTTTTCTAGATATAAAATCGTGTCATCTGCAAACAGGGATAGTTTGACTTCTTCTCTTCCTATTTGGATGCCCTTTATTTCTTTCTCTCACTTGATTGCTCTGGCCATAACTTCCAATCCCATGTTGAATAGGAGTGGTGAGAGAGGGCATCTTTGTCTTGTGCCTGTTTTCAAGGGAAATGCTTCCAGCTTTTACCCATTCAGTATGATGTTGGCTATAGGTTTGTCATAGATTACTCTTATTATTTGAGGTTTGTTCCCTCAATACCTAATTTATTGAGAGTGTTTAACATGAAAGGATATTGTATTTTATCCAAAGCCTTTTCTGCATCTATTGAGATGATCATGTGATTTTTGTCTTTAATTTTCTTTAATAAATTGTGTTTATTGATTTGTATGTGTTGAACCTACCTTTTATCCCAGGGGTAAAGCCTGCTTGATCATAGTAGATTAACTTTTTGATGTGCTGCTGGATTTGGTTCGCCAGTATTTTGTTGAGGATTTTTGCATCAATGTTCATCAAAGATACTAGCCTGAAGTCTTCTTTTGTCATGTCTCTGCTAGGTTTTGGTATCAGAATAATGCTGGCCTTATAGAATGAGTTGGGGAGGTGTCCGTACTCCTCAGTTTTTTTGGAATAGTTTCAGTAGGAATGGTACCAGCTCTTCTTTGTACTTCAGTAGAATTTACCTAAGTGAATCCATCTGGTCTTGGGCCTTTTTTTGATTGGTAGACTGCTTCCATTTCAGAGCTTCTTATTGGTCTGTTCAGGGAATCAGTTTCTTCCTGGTTTAGTCTTGGGAGGGTATATGTGTCCAGGAATTTATCCATTTATTCTAAATTTTCTTGTTTGTGTGCAGAGAGGTGTTCATAGTATTTTCTGATGGTTATTTGTATTTCTGTGGGGTCAGTGTTAACATTCCCTTTGTCATTTCTAATTGGGTTTATTTGGATTCTTTCTTTTTCTTCTTTATTAATGTAGCTGGCAGTCTGTCTGTCTTATTAATTTTTTCAAAAAACAGCTCCTGGATTCACTGATGTTTTGAATGTTTTTTTTGTCTCTCAGTGTCCTTTACTTCAGCTATGATTTTGATTATTTCTTTTCTTCTGCTAGCTTTGAGATTGGTTTGCTCTTGCTTCACTAGTTCTTTTAGTTGTCCTGTTAGGTTTTTAGTTTGAGATCTTCTTAAGTTTTCTTTCTTTTTTTTTTGAGGCAGAGTCTCACTCTGTTGCCTAGGCTGGAGGGCAGTGGTTCGATTTCGGCTCACTGCAATCTCTGCCTCCCAGGTTCAAGCAATTCTCCTGCCTCAGCCTCCTGAGTAGCTGGGATTACAGGCATCCGCCATCACACCCAGTTAATTTCTATATTTTTAGTAGAGATGGGGTTTCACTATGTTGGCCAGGCTGGTCTCAATTCTGACCTCAGGTGATCCACCTGCCTTGGCCTCCCAAAGTGCTGGGATTACAGGTGTGAGCCACCGCACCCAGCCGAGATCTTCTTAACGTTTCAATGTGGGCAGTTAGTGCTATAAATTTCCCTCTTAACACTGCCCTAGCTGTGTCTTGAGATTCTGGTATGTTGTATCTTTGTTCTCTTTAGTTTCATTAGTTTCAAAGAACTTCTTGATTTCTGCCTTAATTTCATTATTTACTCAAAAGTCATTCAGGAGCGGGTTTTTAATTTCCATGCAATTGTATGGTTTTTGAGAGATTTTCTTAATCTTGATTTCCAATTTTATTGTGCTGTGGTCTGAGAGAGTGGTTGGTATGATTTTGGTTCTTTTGCATTTACTGAGCATTGCTTTATTTCTGATTATGTGGCCAATTTTAGAGTATGTGCCATGTGGAGATAAGAAGAGTGTATATTTTGTTATTTTGGGGTCAAGAGTTGTGTAGATGTCTATCAAGTCTATTTGATCCAGTGTTGAGTTCAGGTACCAAATATCTTTGTTAATTTTCTCAGTGATCTGTCTAATACTTTCAGTTGGCTGTTGAAGTCCCTCACTATTATTGTGTGGGAGTCTAAGTCTCTTTAAATGTCTCTAAGAACTTGCCTTATGAATCTGGGTGCTCCTGTGTTGGGTGCGTATATATTTAGGATAGTTAAGTCTTCTCTTTGAATTGAACCCTTTACTATTATATAATGCCCTTCTTTGTCTTTTTTGATCTTTGTTGATGTAAAGTCTGTTTTGTCTAAAATTAGGCCTGCAACTCCAGCTTTTTTTCTCTTTTCTATTTGCTTCGTAGATTTTTCTCCAATTTTTATTTTGAGCCTATGAGTGTCACTGCATGTGAGATGGGTCTCTTGAAGATGGCAAACCATTGGGTCTTGCTTCTTTATCCAACTTGACACCTGTGCCTTTTAATTGGGGCTTTTAGTATGGATATTGTGGATTTGGTCCTGTCATTGTGTTGTTAGCTGGTTATTATGCAGACTCATTTGTGTGGTTATAGTGTCACTGGTTTGTGTACTTAAGTGTGTGTTTTGTAGTGGCTGGTAATGGTCTTTCCATATTTAGTGCTTCTTTCAGGAGCTCTTGTAAGGCAGATCTGAATGAATTCCCTTACCATTTGCTTGTCTATAAAGGATTTTATTTCCCCTTCACTTAGGAAGCTTAGTTTGGCTGGACATAAAATTCTTGGTTGGAATTTCTTTTCTTTAAGAATGTTGATTATAGGCCTCCAATCTCATATTCTTTTAGGGTTTCTGCTGAGAGGTTTGCTGTTAATCTGATGGGCTTTCCTTTGTGCGTGACCTGACCTTTATTTCTAGGTGTCTTTAATGTTTTTTCTTTCATCTTGACCTTGGAGAATATGATGATTTATGTCTCTTGGGGATGATATTCTTGTAAAGTATCTTGTGGGGGTTCTTTGTATTTCCTGAGTTTGAATCTTGGCCCCTCTAGCTAGGTTGGGGAAGTTCTCATGGATAATATACTAAAATAAGTTTTTCAAGCTGCTTCCATTCTCCCCATCTCTTTCAGGAGTGTCAGTGAGTCTCAGATTCAGTCTCTTTATATGATGGGTAGTTTTTGTTACTCATGATTGGGATACAGTGAGATTTGTGCTTTGATGTTTAGCTTTTAATTCTTAATTTTTCTTCTAACTTTTTTCTTAATTATTAAAACGGTTTTTCTCCATAGAAATGCAGCAATATAAAATGGCATTGTTTACTCTTTTTTCCAGAATAAAGAACTAATAGATACCAAAAATGTTTCAAATCAGCAAAAATCAATGGTAAGCAGCCTGATTTGTCTTTAAATCAAATATACACAAGGTAACATAATACTGAAAAAAGTTGCTGATAGATGCTTTGAGAGTGATATAAGGTAGAGTTATTAGAATTGTGGGGGGAAAAGGAGGCATTGTTTAAAACCATATGGTTTCAGGCCAGGTGCAGTAGCTCATACCTGCAATCCCAGCACTTTGAGAGGCTGAGACAGGTAGATTGCTTGAGGCCAGGAGTTTGAGACCAGCCTGGCCAACATGGCAAAGCCTCATCTCTACTAAAAATACGAAAATTAGCCAGGCATGGTGGCACATGCCTGTAATCTCAGCTACTGGGGATGCTGAGGCATGAGAATCACTTGAACCTGGGAGGCAGAGGTTGCAGTGAGCTGAAATTGCACCACTGAACTCTAGCCTGGGTGACAGAACAAGACTCTGTCTCAAAGAAAAAGTTTTCTTATGTATGTCTATGTGAGTTTTGTATATGCTGTTTCTATCTTTGTCTAAAAATCTTTTTAAAGCAATTTAAGATGAATTTCTATCCAGCCTTTCTTTTCTTTAAAAAATAAAATTCTACCTCTAAATGTCTAAGATAGCATACCAATAGGCTTTGATTGTCATTAAGCATTTAAAGAAATAGAAACCATGAATTTAGCATGTGGGAGGGAAATTTTGTCATTTTGGGGAATTACTAAAAGTCAGAAGACTGAGTAAGATCCCGAAAGGGTTGGGAGTTATATATAGGGACTGAAAGCAGGTTTGGGAGAGCTTAATGTTTGCTTTTATACTATGACTCTTCGTGTTTTGTCTTCAGCCATCTGAAAGAAGTCTGATAATGGAAAGGCACTCACTCTGCAGTGGCCAGGACAAACTTTGTACAAAATCTGTCATGATGAGGAGTAGGAAATGAAAGAAACAGATAGGAAGTATTCAGGAAAGTGGAGTATAAAAAGTGTATTCTGACCAGGTGTGGTGGCTCATGCCTGTAATCCCAGCACTTTGGGAGGCTGAAGGAGGCAGATCACTTGAGGTCAGGAGTTCAAGACCAGCCTGGCCAACATGTTGAAACCCCGTCTCTACAAAAATACAAAAATTAGCCAGGCATGATGGCAGGTGCCTATAATCCCAGCTACTCTGGAGGCTGAGGTGGAGAATCATTTGAACCCAGGAGGCAGAGGTTTCAGTGAGCTGAGGTAATGCTATTGCCCTCCAGCCTGGGCAACAGAGCGAGACTCACTCTCAAAAAAAAAAAAAAAGTGTTTCAGGTCAGGTGCAGTGACTCATGCCTGTGATCCTAGCACTTTGGGAGGCCAAGGCGGGCAATCACAAGGTCAAGAGATCAAGACCGTCCTGGCCAACATGGTGAAACCCCATCTCTCCTAAAAATACAAAAATTAGCTGGGTGTGGTGGCACACACCTGTAGTCCCAGCTACTCAGGAGGCTGAGGCAGGAGAATTGCTTGAACCCGGGAGGCAGAGGTTGCAGTGAGCCTAGATCATGCCTCTGCACTCCAGCCTGGCAACAGAGCAAGACTTTGTCTCAAAAAAAAAAAAGGTGTGGTCCAGTTATGGGAGGGCACTGGAGAATTTACATGCATTACAGTAGGATGTTTTTCCTTAGTGGAACTGCAAGTAACATAATGCCTTAAGAAATTTGAATCATTTAGCTTATATACTTAATCTGCGTCATTTCTGACAATGTTATCTAACTTCCTCTTACCCCAATTCAATTTAAAAACCACACATTAGGCCAGGCATGGTGGCAGGCACCTGTAATCCCAGCTACTCGGAGGCTAAGGCACAAGACTTGCTTGAACCCAGGAGGCGGAGGTTGCAGTGAGCCAAGATCGCAGCACTGTACTCCAACCTGTGCGAGAGTGAGACTCCATCTCAATAAATAAATAACTAATAAAAACCACATATTTAATTAAAACAAGGTGTTTGATGTTAGGATCAATTTGAGAAGAGTAATATTAGAAACAAAGTTTTTTTTTGAGACACAATCTTTCTCTGTCACCCATGCTGAAGTTCAGTGGTGCTATCTCGGCTCACTGCAACCTTCACCTCCTGGGTTCAAGCAGTTCTCCTGCCTCAGCCTCCCAAGTAGCTGGGACTACAGGTGCCTACCCCCATGCCTGGCTAATTTTTATATTTTTAGTAGAGACAGGGTTTTGTCACGGCCAGGGTGGTTTCAAACTCGTGAGCTCAAGTGATCCACGCACCTCAGCCTCCCAAAGTGCTAGGATTACAGATATGAGCCACCCTACTTAGCCCTAGAAAAGGTTTTTTATTGATAATATTAAACAGTATATAGAACAGTAATGTTAGGGGGAACCTGTAAAAATATAAAAGATATAAAACATTAAAGAATGAGAAAAACTTCTTTTCTCCTTTACCTTTTTAGGTTTGGGAGGATGGTGGCTAAAAAATAAGAGCAATAGCTGTTCTTCCACTTCCTGCCATTCCTTTTCTGTTTTATTTGTTCTTGTGTGTGTGTTTTTAAAAAGTAACCCAATACGGCTGGGTACAGTGGCTCCCGCCTGTAATCCCTGCACTTTGGGAGGCCAGAGGCCAAGACAGGAAGATCGCATGACGTCAGGAGTTTGAGACCAGCCTGGGGAACATGGTGAGATCCCCATCTCAAAACAAAACAAAACAAAACAAAAACAGAAGGAAAAAGTTA
Organism: Cacajao melanocephalus; assembly: GCA_963573385.1. Lineage (NCBI taxonomy): Eukaryota > Metazoa > Chordata > Mammalia > Primates > Pitheciidae > Cacajao > Cacajao melanocephalus. The sequence continues at coordinate 13,311 of CAUYLG010009611.1, forward strand.
AAATATAGAAAATTTAAAAAGTAACCCAATTCAATTATTTTAAAATATGGCAAACAGTTGTTCAGCTATGTTATATAGCAGTTTTAAAAAGAACATGAAGAATTTTTTTCCCTTCTATTTCAGGATGTGGTAGCCAGAACACAAAAAGATGGGTTTCATATCTTTATTGTTTCCATTAAAACGGAGAATACAGATGCAAGCTGGAATTTGAATGGTATAGTTAAACTGCATGCATGTTTACTACCTGCATTTTCTGTATTCTGTATTTTTGTCACTGAGCTGAGTCAACATTCTGTTTCAAAATCAACATTCGAAAATTAATTTCTATTAATCATACATTTATTTTAGATACTTAAAATGTAACATTAAGCTCTCTTAATGCTACTCTTTATTTTTTAATAGATTGAAAATTTTACTATGTTAATTTAAGAAATTTTTAAAATTTCAAACTTCATAGTGGGATATAAAATTCTCCATTCTTTCAGATTAAAAAATTTTCTAACTTGTAGAAATATGTAGGCAACATATTAGTTGTATTTCAAGTAGGCTATATTCTTTGTTTCTTGAAAATGGCCATCATCAGGGTTTAAGATTTTTATCATTTGGCAAATTTTATTTTAAAGGATCTGTCTGTAGCCTAGGAGTAGAAGCAGCATATCTGCCAGCATGTGACTTCTGTGGTCTGTGAGGCACCCCCACCTCTGTAAGTTAGACCCTCTGTGCCTTGTTAACCTGTGGTTCCTTAGTGCCAGAAAAGTAGACTCGCAATAAGCAACTTTCAAGAGAATGAATGCTTTCATGTTTTCTAGAATCACTTTGACTGATATTTTCCATAGTGGGTATCTGCTGGGCCAGCAGTAGCCAGTCAGCATGTGAGGGCCCTGGAATTTGATATTGCTCTGATTCAGCCAGTCGGGGTAGAAACCAATGAGGTGAGGTAGGCATTGCTGCAGAGGAGGCATGGTCTGGTGTACTGCATGGCCCGTGGAGGGAAGCTGGCAAGGTGGCAACTCTGGAAAAGTGCGAGATAAGGCTTCCTTCTAGAGATGGCATCATGAGCCAGACCGTGCCAAGTAAAGGGAGCAGGGACCCTGATGCCATTATGTCATCTAGCTATCTTAGTCTGTTTGTGCTGCTATCACAGAATACTTGACAATGGGTAATTTATAACGAGCAGAAATTTATTTCCCTGCAGTTCTGCAGGCTGGAATGTCCAAGATCAAGATGCCAGCAAGTTCGGTGTCTAGTTAGGGCTGTGGTGTCTGCTTCCAAGATGGCACCTTAAATGATATGTTTTCACGCGGCAGAAAGGATGGAAGGGGAGGAAGCACAAAAGGGGACAACCACAGGATGGAGGCAGAAGCGCAAAGAAGGGCCTAAGCTGGTTCCCTCCAGGTCTTTTGTAAGGCATTAATCTATCCCAAAAGGCCCCATCTCTCCACCACAATGGGGATGAAGCTCTAATTAATTTTGGGGGACATTCAGACCATAGCGCTAGCCTTGTGCCCGCTTCTTTCCCAGGCATTGTGTCTTTTCCCCTGACTTCGGTGGGGAGTTTTGAGCCCCTGCTAGTTAGTAGCTGGAGCTGTTGCTGAGCCCTGCATGTTTTGCGATGTACTTGGCAGTTGGTTTATTATTGCTCTCTCAGACAGAACCCAACCTAGATGTGTGAGTTTGGTAATTTATTCCAAGTAATGTCATGGAAGATAAGGTCCTCAGTGAGATCGGTGAATTAGCAAGGGGGCCAGTATGAGGTTTTCTTTGGTAGCTAGGACTACTGTGCTTTTGTATATGATCAGATTTGGCACAGGTTTTTAGAATCACATGTATACAAGTAAAGATATCTCTTTTTTTCTTTTTATTGCAAACTGACAATTATAGTGATATAAATGTATGAGGTACAAAGCGATGTTATAATCTATAAATACAATGTGGAATAATTAAGTCAAGCTAGTTAACATATTCATCACCCCAGATGCTTAACATTCTTTGTGGTGAGAACATTTGAAATGTACTCTCTTAGCAATTTTGAAACATACAGTACTCTATTAACTATTCACTATGCTGTGCAATAGAGCTCAGAAAAAGAAAAATCTTACTCCTCTTCTCTGAGATTTTTTTTACCCTTGGACAGTCATCTCCCCATGCCTTCCACCCTCCAGCCTCTGTACCCACCATTCTGCTCTCCTTCTAGGCATTTGATTGTTTCAGACTCCACATATAAGTGAAAATGTGCAGTATTTGTCTTTCTGTGCCTGACTCATTTCACTCAACACAATGTTTTCCAGTTCCATCCATGTTGTTGCAAATGACAGAATTTTCTTTTTAAAGGCTGAATAGTATTTCATTGTGTCTATATACACATTTTCTTCTTCTGTTCATCTGTTGATGGACACTTAGGTTGATTCTGTAAGTTCACTACTGTGAATAGTGCTGCAGTGAACATGGGGGTGCAGACAACTCTTTGACAAACTGCTTTTAGATCTTTTGGGTAAATAGTAAAGTGGAATTACTGGATTATATGGTAATTCTGTTTTTAGTTTTTTGAGGAACTTCCATATTGTTTTTTATAATGGCTGCACTAATTGACATTTTCACCAACAGTATACAAAGCGTCCCTTTTCTCCACGTGTTCACCAACACTTCTTGTCTTTCATCTTATTGATAAAAGCCATTCTGACAGGTGTGAAATGATATTGGGGTTTAATTTGCATTTCTTTAATGATTAGGGATGCTGAGCATTTTTCATATATTAATATCTGTTGATCATTTATATGTCTTTTGAGAAATGTCTATTTAGGTCCCTTGCCCTTTTTTTTTTGTTTTTTTGAGACAGGAGCTTGCTTTGTCACCTAGGCGAGAGTGCAGCGGCATCATCTCAGCTCACTGCAACCTCCGCCTCCTGGGTTCAAGTGAGTCTCCTGCCTCAGCCTCTCAAGTAGCTGGGATTACAGGTGCACGCCATCACACTTGGCTAATTTTTTTGTTTTTAGTAGAGACGGGGTTTCACCATATTGGCTAGCCTGGTCTCCATCTCCTGACCTCAAGTGATTCGCCCACCTCGGTTTCCCCAAGTGCTGGGATTACAGGCATGAAACATCACGCCCAGCCCCTTGCTCATTCTTTCAGTTGGGTTTTTTGTTTTCTTGCTATTGAGTTGTTTGAGCTTACATATTTTGGATATTAATTCCTTCTTGGATAGATGGCTTGCAAATTTTATCTCTCAGTCTCTAAGTTGTTTATGTCTACTGTTAATTGTTTCCTTTGCTGCACAGAAGCTTTTTATATTGATGTAATCGCATTTGTCTATTTTGGCTTTTGTTGCCTGTGTTTCTGGGATCAAATCCAAAAAATCATTGTTCAGACCAGTGTTGTGTAGTGTTCTCCCTATGTTTTCTTCTAGCAGTTTTAGAGGTTCTGGTTTTACAGTAAAGGTATCTTATTAAGTTTATATAATCAAACAATTACTAATTGTTCAATACCGTATATGTGCTATGTAAAAATTCAGCATTTGTTAGTGCGATTTGTATTCTTGGAGTCTTCTGGGAAATGAGCTTACATTTAAAGACTTAAGACTGACTGTTAATTAACTCCCTCTTCTTCTCTATCCCAGTTTCTCTTTCTATGATTGGGCCTCATGGATATATCTCTGCATCAGATTGGCCCCTAATGATTGTGAGTATTTCTCATCATTTTTTCCTTTTTGAAAAATGAATTTTATACCTTAAGAGCTTTGTGGTAGTAATTCCTCAGTAGCTAATGCTTTGACATGTCCTCTATTTCTGGTTCCAGAGTGACTGGACAATGAAGGGTTGGATATCTGAATGTAGAAGTATCAACTTTCAAGTGATCAGAAGTCTTAACTGACTAAAATTGCTTCTCTTCCTACAGTTTTACATGGTGATGTGTATTGTTTACATATTATATGGCATACTCTGGCTGATGTGGTCTGCCTGTTATTGGAAAGATATATTGAGAATACAGTTCTGGATTGCAGCTGTTATTTTCCTAGGAATGCTTGAAAAAGCAGTTTTTTATAGTGAATACCAAAACATCAACAGCACTGGACTGTCAAGTAAGTTTTGACTGTCTCTGTAAATACAGTATGATCTAAGAGTTTCCCAGCATTTGGGAACAGAGATGTGGGAGGCCCCCTCTGAACAGTGGTTTCAAAACAGCCATATTAAAGATGAAGAGAAGGGAAGCCAAGAAGAGAATGTCAGAGTAGGCCTCTGATCTGGTCTAGTATGTGTCCTCTCTTCATTATCCGTTTTCCTTCTTGTTAACGTTCCCCTCAGTTTCCTCCTGGGAAAAATAAAACTCCCATTCCCTAAGGTTCAGCTTGAATTAAAACAGTACAAAGTTCTGGACAGGGAGATTTCAGGTGCTGTCAGTTTTTTTTAACATATTTCTCCTTCTCACCACATCTTCTTTTCCTTCTCCTCCAAAAAAGAAAAGAAAGGTTCAGCTTGGATTGAAACAGCACAAAGTTCTGGACAGGTAGATTTCAGGTGCTGTCAATCCTTTTAACATATTTTTCCTTCCCCCTACATCTTCTTTTCCTTCTCCTCCAAAAAAGGAAAGAAAGGAGGTTGGCCACAGGGAGTAAAATCAGGGGTGCTGGAGTGGATGGTGCCTGCAGCCTCCTTGTGCTCTCCCCACCTCTTTACTCCTGCAAAGATCTTCATATGACCAGTGGAGGCACCATCACAGTTTAAACAGTGGAATATGTGAAGCAGGGAGGGCATACAGCTGGGCATCCTCAGATGTATGGCCCAGACTTCTGGAAAGTAGATTTCAAAAAAGCCAGAGAAGTAAAGGTACAGCTCTCTCACCGAAACTTTGGAAAGAGAGCAAGCTCAAAGGGGTTGAGGGTGCTCAAGAGTATACTTCTGAGTGACCGGTTACAAATGATCTTGGTGCAGATTTTCAAAGGGCATGATTTTGTCTGTTATTGATTGATTGATTGATTGATTGATTGACAAGGTCTCGATCTGTTGCCCAGACTGGAGTGTGGTGGGGTGATTTCAGCTCACTGCAACCTTGACCTCCAGGCCCAAATGATCCACCCACCTCAGCCTCTGGAGTAGCTGGTACTATGTGTCTGTTACTTATTTTAAAATACTGTAGAAGAAAAAATGAACCGGACTATAGATGAAACAAATTTGGCATAACATTGCTAATTATTGACGCTGCATGATGGGTACATGGGAACTTATATTGCTTTCTCTCTTTTGGGGAGTATTTGAAGTTTCTCCAAATAAAAAGTTAAAAAGGGCATGTACCAAAGAGCACAGAAAGGGCAAACATCCAGGGGTGTATATTAGAGATATCACTACTCTGTAAGAAGTTTTTTATGGTGGGGGTGTGTGGGTGCATGCATGTGTGTGCACACGTGCGCTCTAAACCAGATGCTGAAGGAAGGGTAGGTCTGCTGCTTAGGACTGAAGCATTCCTAATGTAGAGAAGGCAGTTCTGATACTTGCTGTTAGTAGTTGTAATCTCTTGTTTAGTGAGGGTAAAGGGTGGCATGGACTTCAGTGAGGAGCAGCAAAAACCTGAGATCCGTGAAGAGGTGAGAGGCCATCTGCCATCCTCAGGGAATCTAAGCTGTCTGAGATGGCACTAGAGGGCGTGGAAGAGATACCCAGACTGCTGTCAGGGTCTTTGAGGAGTCCTGTCCAATAGGAGAGGTGCCAAAAGACTGGCCAGGAGCTGATGTCCTTTCTGACTTTCCCAAGTGGGAATTCTGTGACAGGGACTGTCTTGCCCAGCATTGATCCTGAAGCATCGAATTTAGAAAAATCACTAGAAGGATGAGAACTGTTGATTGTTAGGACCCGACATGGGTACATTAAGAATAGATCATGTCAGACTAATTTTTTTTCTTTTGGGATGCTAGAATGACAGGAAAATATAAACTTAGTATAGATGACTTCTTCAAGGCATTTGACAAGGTCTCTTGTGACTTCTTGTGGACAAGATGACCTGAAAACTGGTGGTGCAGCCATGTCTAAAGAGTTCATGAAAACAATCACTGGTTAGTCTAGACCTGTGTTGTTCTCTGTGGTAGCCACAAGCCACATCTGAGTACTTAAGTAAAATTAAATAAAATTAAAAATTAGGTTCCTCAGTTGTTCTAGCTTCATCTCAAGTGCTCAGTAGCCACAGGTGACCAGTGGCTGCTGTATTTGGCAGCACAGAGGTAGACCACTTCCATCGTTGCAGAAGGGTCTCTGGGACAGCACTGGTCTGGAGCAATGGTTCTCATCCCTGGTTTTGCATCAGCATCACTTGAATAACTTCAAAATGGTACCAGTGCCAGAGATTCTGATTAGCAGACCTAGGAATTGAGGACAGTGTAGAGGCTTCTAGGCGATTCCAGTGTGCATCTAGGACTGAGAACTGTTGAGCTAGGAGGCTTTGAATGGTGCCTGTCTCACAGATTTTAGGCCTTGTTGCTGGTTTATTCTTGTTGTGAATCTGTTGGTTTGTTCAACTAACATTATTTTGTGACTATGTAGACAGCATTCTCTTAAATTTTGTGGATGATGTGAGGCTGTGCCCAGCGGAGCTGATTAGATAGATAGAGAGGGAATTCTTTAGTAGGGAGTGAATCCTTCACTGAGGTTTTCAAGTATCAGTTGGATTCAATGACTTCTAAATCAAAGGTGGCTGATTAGTCTGAAGTCCGAATGTAGTTATATACAGGACACGTTGAGAATCTTGGTTGGCAGGCTTCCCGATGTACACAAAGTGAATTATTTTATTTTTTTCTTCTTCAGCCCAAGGTTTATTGATATTTGCGGAGTTGATTTCTGCAATTAAGAGGACGTTGGCTCGCCTTCTTGTGATCATTGTGAGCCTGGGCTATGGCATTGTGAAGTAAGTGCTGGCATGTGGGAAAAATGCTGGGTCCCAGCCCATTGCTTCAGTCCGCCTGCATTATGACCTTTGCGAAAATGGAACTTCTCAGTGTTATAATACAAATCCCTTTGGGAGAAATCCACAAGAACACATTTTTGAAAGATTTCCACATACTTGCTATTTTATATCATTTTCCAATGAAGACCCTGAATTTGTATTTCAATAACTTTATATAGTTAGATGAATAAATAATCAACTTTAGGGATAATGGAAAATCTAAAATGATTCAAACAATTTTCAAACCCTTTTCTTTTTTTTTAGACAGTACCATTAAGCTTTTATGGTCATATTTGACTGTTGTAAGAGAGAGTGGATTAAACACCGAGTCAGCAAAACTTCTGACTGAAACCTTTCTGTCCTCTGAGGACCCTGCTTTTGGACCCTCTCCAGCATGTCTTTTCCCCCTCTCACCTGTGAATCACTGGGCATAACTATGGGAGAACTTGATTTCTATCCTTGTTGTATTTTTCAGACCATTCTTCCTGCTTCTTTCCTAAAACCCTGATTCCCAGAAGCTCACTCTTCAGGCTGGATCACCCACTGCATCTTGCGGCCACTGTGGGCTTCCAGGCCCTCCCTCATCTCTTAGCTTGTGGGCACCGGCTTCACAGGTGTTATCTTCAGCATTTCATCTGTCAGAAGGCCCTGGGGTCTCAGAAGCCATGTGGATGACCCTTTAAGTAACCTGACCTCACCTCCCCACCTCTCCTGTTCTTGCCCATTACTGCGTTTCAGCTACTGATTCCCAGGATCATTTTCTAGACTTTATGTATAACTGTACCCTCTTCAAAATCTCAATTTTAAGCAATCCACTTTTCAACTGTCACCTCCTCTGTTTCATGTCAGCTTCAGTCATTTTTGACTGTGCTGTGGCCTCTAGCCTTTTGACCCTGGCACCTTCTGTTGTCCCTCCCATCTGACATCCTCACCTTCTTCCTTTTGGTTGGATTCCCTGGTTCAGTAGGACACTGACACCCAAAGACCCCTGCCTTTCTCTTTGTCAGCCTTCTTGACAAAACCTCAGCCTTGCTAAGTCTGGCTTTCCTTCTGCTTCAGGCTCCCACCCAAGCAGGGAAATTTGCCCAAAAAGAACCCTAGACTACTCTGAGGGGACCTACTTTCGATTCATGATCCTCAACTTCACACCTTCAGTGCTGCTGGCAGTTGTACTCAATCCCCTTGCCACTGTTTTCTCACTCTCCTGTCTGCAGAAGACCATTTTACCCTTTCTCCCTCCTCAGGCCTCTCAGACTATCCCATCCCTCCCAGCTGACCTTGGGGTTTTTTCACTGAGGAAGCAGAAGCCATCAGAGGGAAATTCCACTGCATTTGTGCCCTCAGACCTTGTCATTTCCCCCACATCTGGACTGCATGCACCACCACTTTCCTCCTCCTGATAGGCGTGGGCCACCCCTGCCCTTGTGCCCACTCAACTGTGAGGGAAACTGCCCTAGGTTTTCCCTTTGTTCCTGGGCCTGTTTGCTAAAACAAAGTGCCCACTCAACTGTGAGGGAAACTGCTCCGTTTTGTTTTCTCTTGAATCATCAGCTTTCCTGCCTGGTAGGTCACCACCATTAGCATCTCATTATTTCTACCATTTTTTAAAGCAAAGCCCTCCCTCTGCCCCACATGGCCCTCTCCTCTGCTTCTACCTCACTCAACTTTCCCCTGTGCAGCATAACTTCTTACGAGTAGTCTGTACCTCAGCCTCCCCAGTATTGCTCTATTGAGACGGCACTTGTCAAGGCCACCGTGACCTGCCCCTGCCATATCACATGGCCCTGCTCAGCCCTCGTCCAGTTGTCCTGTGAGCAGCTTTAGTTGAGGGTTACCAGCTTTGCCTGGTTTCCGGGAGCTCGTCTTCCATCCCCTCACATCACTGGCTGCTCCTCCCCAGCCTCCTCTGCTGCACCTTCCTGTGTTCCTGAGCTCCAGCTCCTGGGTACCCAAGCTCAGGCCTCTGCTCTGTGACTCGCACCCCCAGGCTCTCCTCCCGTATGCATGCCTGTTTGCTTGTGAGCTAGGGATTGGGAGTTAGCAAGATTTTAGCCTGGAAGCTTTATCCCCCAGGGCTTTTATTGAGATTCTTTCTCAGATGCCTTTTGCGTTCTTAGTACAGTATAGGAAACATGAAGACCTCTTGTGGAGGAGCCTTACAGTTCTGGTTATGAACATCAGATACCAACGGGTACAGTGTTGTTACTGTGAAAGGAATAGGAGATTGAGTGAATGGGTACAGGCACAAACCCTTTTTGAGCGAATCCCTTCACTGTTAGCTTGCTTGGCTCAACTCAAAGTGAGAGCAGTAACAGTTCTGCTTATTTGGAGGTTCTAGTTAGTTATTTGTAATTAATCAGAATTTAGATGCCTTAGATTAGGTAAATAGTCTTAATTAAAAATGAGCTATGACCAATTACTTGATTTTTCACTTATATTTTGTTTTGAAATGACTATCTTAAATATTTTTCTTCTAATTGCTCTGAGAAGAGGGTTTTTGAGTAGCCTAAAATGTGTATGCAAAAAATTCTGATTTGCAAATACCATGAAATTATTCTATTTTAAATTCATTGCAAAAACCACCATCTTTGCGTTTTCCCAACTCATTTATATTTTGAAAGAGCCAAAAATGGTTTGTTTTTTTTTGTTTTTTGTTTTTTTTTTGGAGACAGTCTCCCTCTGTCGCTCAGGCTGGAGTGTAATGGTGCAATCTTGGCACACTGCAACCTCTGCCTTCCAAGTTCAAGCAATTCTCATGCCTCAGCCTCCCGAATAGCTGGCACTACAGGCATGAGCCAGCACGCCCGGCTAATTTTTTATATGTTTTAATAGAGATGGAGTTTCACCTTGTTGGCCAGTTTGGTCTTGAACTCCTAAGCTCAAGTGATCCACCTACCTTGGCCTCCCAAGGTGCTATGATTACAGGCATGAGCCTCTGGGCCTGGCCCAAAAATGTTATTTTCACTGTTTTCAGTTTAAAGAATGAAAATTAAATTCTATTAGCACTCCTGTTCTGGTTGAGGCCCCTGATCAGAAAGGAGGTCATGGAGTTCCATCTCCTAATGTTGTGCTCTTTCTCTGCCCAAGTCATGAGACAAGTGAATTATCTCTGAAAAGATAGACCTTAGGGTGAATTAAATTAGACTCTCTGCCAGTGGCACTTAGAAGTTTCTTAGATTTCATCAGTCTACTCTTCCATTCTATAGAAACAATACCTGAGTTACAGTCATTCTTTTGCTTGAATTTCAGCAGCAAAATCCTATGGGACCTTTGTGGCCTCCAGATATTGCTTCACAGGCATCAGTATGGCTTCAGGTCCTAGAGAAAGAAACCCTTTGTTACTGGGCCTGTTTCCTAAAACAAAGTGCTTCAGAGCCAGGAACAGACTGATGTGATTAGATAGTGACTTCCTGGTACTGGAAATGGTGCCAGTTGCTGTATTCAGGTGCATTTTACTCACCCATGCGTTTTCTTTCTGTTTCCCCTTCCTGATTCCAGGCCTCGTTTAGGAACAGTCATGCACCGGGTGATCGGACTGGGGCTTCTTTACTTAATCTTTGCAGCTGTTGAAGGTGTGATGAGAGTCATTGGGGTAAAAACTACATAATTCTACTACCATCCCTTTTTGTTATTGTTGTGAAATGTGGTTTTACTTTGTATCTCCTGAGATGAAATTTTAGGTAGAAACTTGTGAAAAAGGCCCAATTTGAACTTTTCTTCCATGAGATGTTTCCCTTTTAAAATACTTTCTGAAAGACAAAGGCTAGACAGAGTGCTTGTTAAGATGATACAACCGATTGCGAAGGCATCATTTGATATCATCCCAGGTATCAATCCCATCCCAGAAATGTTCATGGTTATTCTTCATAGAGAACGTTTGTCATTATGCAGTTGGTATACCTTAATATCATTCTTAACCCTGGATTTTAAAATGTGTCAAGTGAACAGAAAGTTAATTACACCCATACAGTACATGTCATCACTCTTCTAAGCCTCATTTGTTTATTCATTTTCTCTGACTCTTGGGGACTAGCTATTTTGAGGATTCAGTAGACCCTGCTATTGGAAGAGCCAAGAGGAAGTGGTGTTCAAGGGGAAGGTAACTCTGGCTATATGAGCAGCAGCACTTTATTCTCTAGAGAAGTGTCAGTATTTATGTCTGCAAAACCCCCAGATTTCTAGCTTCAGTTTTTTACTTTTATTTTGTGTGGTTTTTTGTTTGTTTGTCTCGTTGGTTGGTTGGTTAGTTGGTTTTAGAGACAAGGTCTCACTCTGTTGTCCAGGCTGGGGCACTGTGGCACACAATCATGGCTCACTGCAGCCTCCAGCTCCTAGGCTTAAGCAATCCTCCCACCCCAGCCTCCCGAATAGCTGGGATTACAGGTGCAGGCCACCACACCCAGCTAATTTTTGTATTTTTTGTAGAGATGGGGTTCTCACTATGTTGCCCAGGCTGGTCTTGAGTTCCTGGCTGGCCTCAAGTGATCCGCTCACCGCAGCCTACCAAAGTATTGGGATTACAGTTGTGAGCCAACACGCGTGGTTGCTTCAGTTTTTTGAATACATGGTTGAGGACTGAGTGATTAGGAAGCTTATTAGATCTTACCTAATCCAAAGACCTTTGTCATTTTATCTAAAATGTCTTTTAGATTAGCTGTATAAATCAGATCATAAATATTTGTCCAATAATACTAAAAAGCCTCATTCTTCTCCCTTTTGTCTTTGATACATCTACATTCTGTGTTAGATGCTCTTTTAGTCTTTGAGTATATTTATTTTCACCTTTGCCTAATCATGAAGAACTCTGCATTCTTACAACAAATAATAAATATTTGCCAGAAAGAAATAGAAAAGATAAGTATCCCACGTGTAAATACAGGATATATATTGTGTTCCTAAAATTTTATATAGCTTGTTGGCACACACCTGTAACTCCAGCTACTTGGGAGGCTGAGGCAGGAGAATCTCTTGAACTGGGAGGTAGAGGTTGCAGTGAGCTAAGATCGCACCATTGCACTCCAGCCTGGGCAACAAGACTGGAGATCAAAACTTCGTCTCCTAAAAAAAAAAAATTTACATAGCCAATATCTTAGTGACTTTTATATATGACTAGTCATAGTAAATGTCTAACATGGATCTCCCCTTCACTTTTTTTGTGTTCCTTCACAACATGGTCAGGGAAGATCAGGAGTTCATTTCATTAATAGTCCTGGGTGTCAGTTTGGTATGGAGGAGAGAGATTGAAATGGCCGGTGTTAGTGAAGTTGGGGACATGATGCTTTTTATTTGCCGTTACATAATACAGTTTTATGTTGCTGTCATCAGATAAATTGATGACAAATTGGCACTTGTTGCTACCAAAAAACAGGTCATTTCCCTGTGCTTAAGCACAGTTCTCTTAGGAAATTAAATCTTTTATGTGGCTTTGTAAAGTAATGAGATAAGCTAAACTATTTTTCTTCATCAAATGATAATTGCCATAGTGTAATGAAACTGTTACATTCAGGTTTCTCCCCCTATTTTTATCTTTCAGGGTTCTAACCATTTAGCTGTTGTTCTTGGTGACATTATTTTAGCAGTTATTGACTCTATTTTTGTGTGGTTCATATCCTTTACTATGTCCTTCAAAATAGTCTGCCTCATTAAAATCAGATTACATGTGATTTGTAATAACAAATAGAATGACAGAAAGAAATACAATTACACATTTTTGTTACCTCAATACAAGAGTTTAGTTGAAGGTGAAAAAGTAGCAACACCCCCAACAAGGAAAATATTTATTTTTTCTCTATAGTTTAGCAGACAGTCAGTGCTCATGCCCAGTATGTGCCCCATATTGACGAGGCATGGGTGAAAAGATGTCCCCAGATTTAAGGAATTCACAAGCTTGTAGGGGAGACAGGTGCATAACTAGCAGCAATATAGCAGTAGTAGTTTCCATCTTAGAGAGGTGCTGTGCCAACAGGGGAAGAGAGAAGTTAATGCTGGCATAAAAATCCGGAAAGACTTCACAGAGATGGCAACATTTAAATTGAGACTGGGAAGACAAAGAGGGGTTTACTATTAATAAGACGGTCATTAGGGAAAGAGGTATTCTAAGAAGAATTGAGGGGAGTAAATAGTTGAAGCAGGAAAACACAGGGAGACAGTGGCAGAATGTCCAGGAAAGCCTGCCTATGGGTGGATGTGCATGGGAGAGCCGTGACAGGCAGTTCAGGGTAGGGTGGCAGGGCACACTCAAGAACTGAGTGCATTCCAGAGGCAGGGACTGGAGAGGAATTGAAGCTGCACAGGTGAGTAACATGATAAAACCTGTGTCAGAGAGAACTCTGGTGACAGAAGAAGATGACATGGGAAAGAAGAGTCTAGAGGTAGGAAGGTGAGTCAGTATTCCTTTGCCTTTGCAGTGGTCCAAAGAAGAGATGGTAGGGGTCAGAAATAGGGTAGGGGAAATTGGAAGAAGAACCCACGTGATAGACTTGCTAGCAATGGGTGGCCAGAGAAGGGAGAGAAGGCACTGAAGAGGTCTTGCACATCTCATTTGGATGGCTGGGGACAGTGTTGCCATTTTCAAGGCAGTGAACTTGGAGGAAGGGCTGTAATGGATGAGGTTTGAGCTGGGTTTGAGCCGCCTAAGGCATTTATATGAAAAAGAGAAATGGAAATCTCAGGCTGGGTTTGTGAGAGGAGTCAGAACTGGTGATGAGGATTGGAGGTCATCTTAGGAGAGAGAAGGTTGCAGCTGCAGAATCATCCAAAGAGAACATGTAGATCAGGGAGGATAGGAGCCAGGATGGTGCCTTGTGAGGATGGGAGTGTGTGTGGAAGAAACACCAGGATGAAGGGAGGTGGGAGGACCAGGAAACTGTCAAAGGGGAGAAGGGAGTGGAGGGGTGGTCAACAGTGGTCAGTGCTGCAGAGATGGCCTTGCAAGGCACGCCTGGGTTTGTCCTTCCAGAGGCCAGGATGGGCAGGAAGAGAGCAGGTTCAGAGAAGGTTTAGGGGCTGCAGCCATATTACAGGAGAAGTTTTAGAAGCAGTGGGGACTGAATCCTTGAGGATCTTCTCTGATTCAATGACTCAAGTTGAGTCTGGGAAATCCCCGTTGCTTTTTTCTCCATGGGGGCACTTGTGGAAATGGGAGGAATTCTAGAGAAAATGTGAGTGGCCAGAGTACAATGCAGGGTTATGCATATCCCAGAACATTATTTGCATCTGTTTCTATTATATTTATGTTCTCTTTGAAATGCTTTCCTATTAGATAGGTTTCATTTTTGCCAAGTTCTTTGTTTCCACTGTTTTTGATACTTATGTCCTTTAGCTTTTTGACATTTTGTTGTTGTTTTTTTTCTTGTATTTTTTTTCCATTTTTTCATCTATGTGTCTCATAGGAAGGGCCAGAGGGCTTGGATTTCATCACTATGTCTCTCCCTTAGAAGAAAGGTCTCCGATTTTTCAGGTGTGCTAGCAAACGTAGCACTCTTCATAGGCTTTTCTGAGCCCCTTGTGGGTTGTTATCTAAGCCTGGTCTACCTATTCTTTAAATTCTCTGTTTGTGAATTCTCAGCATCCTTCCAACTTAAAAAGCTTATGAAGAGTGCTACAAACCAAAAATTTCTAATTCATTGTCCTTACTCGTCAAAGCAGTGATTCTTAACCTTGTTTGGGTACTAGGTTCAGAGATGCCTTAGAAAATCTGCTAACAGCTGTGGAACCTCTCTTCACAGAATACAGATACACATAAGGAGCTTTGCATATGACAGGGCAGTTAAAGACTTCCCAAATTATATCTGTGGACATCTTAGGAGTCTGAGGAGCCTACTTAGGGAATAATAACCAATTTAAAGAGTTGTTTCTGACTGAACTTGTTTAAAAAAGCATATTCTACTTTGTTCAGAGCTATTAGTTTAGAATCCCAGTTCGTTGAATAAAATTTTAGTTAAATAAATCTGATTTTCTCAGAGAGTGATAGAGATCTCTTCCTCTGGTCTATATTAAAAAAATTAAAGATATTCATTTGCTAAAAATGTGAAGTCTGTTTCTCAATTCTGCATGTGAGCAGTGTTCCAGTGATAAGATTACTCACCACAAAGGTTGTAGTCCTGCAGGACTGCTTGTTGGGGGGCTCACCTGTCTTGAGAATGGGCAAGAAGTATATACATACCTTGCATTGGGATAGGCAGAATTACAGTGGAGATGAACCTGCCTGTTGACCTCAAATTATTTTTAGATCTTAGTGTCTTATTTTCTGTCATTGTGTGTTTAGAAAATGAGCCGATGATATCTGTTCAGTGTGGAATTGTCTTGTTTCTAAAATTGTGCATACTTGGAACTTTAACAAGTTAGAGAGTATGATCTTTCATTCAATTAATTAAGCTGCAGACTGCATTTTTTAAAAGTTGAACTATCTTTTCTCCTGGTAGTTTATAGATATGTATTTCAAAGATTTCTTGTTCTTAACCATCCACAAGATAGTTCATTGGGGAAAACAGTCAGTAATGCAGCCTGGCAGAAAATTCCAAAGAAAAGCATCTCTAAAGGTTCTAATCCATCTGGATTTGAGTGAGGGCAATTATCACCTTTATGGGCAGCATTGACTTTCACACATCCCAGTACATGATTAGCCAGATTGGGATAGGAAGAAAAGGAAAACAGATGAAAGACTTAGTTTGCTTAATTATGAATGTTTATAATGAAAATGTTTCAGGAAATAGTCAAAGAAATCTAGAACATAAAAGATCTTGTTTAATGTTTCATGGTGAGACGAAGTCTAGTATCTATTTCTATGTAAACCTGAATTTGTGGAGTTTGCTTTTAGATTGCTGTTTGGTCATTTTCTTCACTGAAATGAAATGTCTGCTTCCTCTATACAGAAAGATAGCAGATTTCCTAAATGATTATAAATGACAAGAAAAAGAAGCAGAACTAAATACATATACAATTGACTGCTTTGGAAAATGACCCTGCTTCCTTTGATTTTGATGAACTTAATATAGCCAACCCTCTAAGAATCTAATTCTAAAGTCTTAGGAAAAAAGTAAGCTGAAAAATTCAAAAGCCATAGCCTTAGCCTTTCTCATATGGCCCCTCCTTTCCTTTTTTTCTGCTTCTTTTTCTTTCTTTCTTTCTTTCTTTCTTTCTTTTTTTTTTTGTTGCTGTTTTGCTGCAGGCGAGTGATTCTGATCTTGTTCTTCTGGCCAGCCTCCCGCTCTCTCTCCTTGACTCTGGCTTGTGCTGGTGGATATCCTTTTCCTACCACAGCAGCGCTTCTCACTTTAGGATCAGGAGGCCTATTTGCTTTCATGACTACTTTCCTTCCATGACAGGAATGATTTAAACTTTACCTGAATTTAACAATGTCTTGGTAAGTGAAAGCTTAGGCAGTTTAGAATTTGCTTTTGATCTTTTTATTCCTTAGCTTGAAAACATTTTTTTTAAATTATTAAGCCAGACCAGATTTTATTTATCCTAGAAAATTGGTTTTAGTCAAGAATTTTAAAAAGTATATGTTTTGATGTATTTAAGGAATAAAGTATATTTGCATTTTTAAAGTTCTGATAGTAACCTAAATAAATTAGATTGTGTTACTTTAGAAATTGATCCCCTTTTGTAACTCGTTGCTCATTAAAAAGATTAAAAAGTAGTTTTGTACAAAAGTAGCTTTAGTACTAAAACATTTGATTAATGACATATTTATAACTTTTTAAACTTGCCACTTCCATTATGCTGCTCATCTCTGTTATTTTTAGTGTTTGGTTGATAAACAAAGCTTGTTGGTCTGCTCCAGAGGAAGGAATGAATTCTCATTTAAGACCAGAGAGAGCTGGCTTGAATTCTGCTTCACTGCCGAGGAGTCAGTGGAAAAGTCTCTTTTTGCTTCTTTATCATTGGCAATGTTGAACTTTACCTGAGCCCTGTGCTCCTGGAAAACAGCCAAGATTAAGACACCCCTATCCAAACCCTCTCCCCTATTTGTGTTCCGAGAAAAGACTTACCGCAGAGAACCCGCTTCCTCATTGGACTTAGATAAGATGCCTGGAGGCCCCCTTGTCTACCTGTGACAAGGCCAGGTACAGACCCTCTGATTTCCCATTCCTTGTGTCATGAATGATTAGATGAACTGTTTATACCACTGATCGATCTGAACAAAACACTGACTGAACCAAACTGTAAGTATTCTCATTCCTCCAGGCCATAAACATTGACTTACCGTCAGCCTGAGCCAACACACAGCCCTCCTTAGGGGCCCTCCCGAGAATCTGCACATCTCAGGAAAAGACATTCCCTGATCAGTATGTCTAGTCCCACCACTCACTCCCCATACCTGCTGCTTTCTACCCTTATTTGCTGCTCTCTATAAAAGAAAAACTCTTTTCTGCCTCACCTTTGAGACTCTTGCAGATCTTATATTCGTAGTATTCTTCCTGTTGCAATAATCCACCCCCATTACAGTTGTCTTTCAAATAAAGTCCTTAACTAAATCCAGATTTGTTTTCTCTGATGTATTTCAGTTATTTAGTTTATAAATGGAATTGGTAGATGACCTAACTTCTTAATTATGGTTATTCAAAGAATAAAATGAGAATAGACTAGAAAGAACAAAATAAGAAATAGAGCCAGAAAAGCACAAGCCAAATGGCATGTCACAGTGGAATCTGTAACAGCCTGGACAACAGGGCAAGACTCCGTCTCAAAAAAAAAAAAAACAAAAAAGAGAGTATCTCATTCGGAGGGGTTTTAGTGCATGCACTGCTCTATCCCATGTATGTTAAGGGAGCGTGGCATTGGTAGAGCGCATCATGGGTCTTCCGTGTTTTTTCCTTGGAATTTGTTTTCTTAGTTCAGACAATGGTAAATTGTAAAAGAAAATCTGTGGTAAAGTATCGTGATTGTACGGTATTGGCTGAGATATCATGTTCTGTGTTTTTATTAGCTTCAAATTTTAGGAACTATATTTAGCAGTACTGACTTGGGAAACATAGTAGAAGATTCTTTTTTTTTTTTTTTTTTTTAACCACTTATTATTACTTGGAATGTTTTTCCTTAACTTTTTTCACATTTTTATAAGTTTGGCACAAACTATGAAGACTCTAAGGCTAAGAAAGAACACTGTGAAATTTTCATTATACAGACACTTTACAAATACTCTGATCTTTGCCGTCCTGGGTAAGCTATTTAATTTTTCTTATAATAAATTATCTTAGTATTGTTATGTTCCTTCAAAGGTGACTTTTTGTGTGTGTTGCAGCTTCTGTAGTGTTTATGGTGTGGACAACTAAGACATTTAGAATTGCAAAATGCCAATCAGTAAGTATAATCTTTCTATTTAAACAGTTGTTATTTTTATTTGTACTATTTTGTAGAATTTTGAAGAATTTAGTTTATGCTTATAAATAGAGGTGATTAGTGGAGATTTTCTTTCTACTTTGAACTATTTTTTACAGAGTTACAAAAAATTTTAACTCCTCCAAGTGAGTTTGAAAAAGTTCCTCCTAAATCTCCTTTTCCTATTATGCCCTTTTCTCAAGTTCTTTTTATAGATTTTAAAAACAAATTCTCTTCCTATATACCCTAACAGGAAATTCTCTTCTTCCTGCACACCGTGAAATTGAGTGGTTTTGTATGTAGATGGGACTTGAAATCTTAAGACTGCCATGTTTCTAGGATCATGTGTTCAGTATGGGTATTCGAGAGATGTTTTCCATGGATTCTCATGTTGGAAGAAGATACATTCCTTAGAATATAAAAGGTCCTTTTTTGGGGATTTCTTAAGATTTGGAGCTAGTCTCTAGTGCTGTATAATCACAAAAAGCCCTCTGAAAATCCAGAGCTTTTGCTGCCTTAGAGACAAATTTAATGAAAGAAGAGGCTGAGCCTTCTGAAATTTCTTTTTTCTCCTTACCTTACCTTAGTATTTGCCACTTGAAATCCTAAGTATATGTTTTCCATTTTTTGTTTTTGAGATCTTTCTGTTAACCCAAAAATTTTATGGCAGGGAATATTTGTAACATTAAACAGCCCTTTAGAAACAGTTTGAACAATATAGGCTTCTTGAAAAAATATGTGCTTGTTTGTTTTGAAGGCTTACTTGTTGGAAAGATTCATGAGCACCTGTCATTGTACACTATTTGAAGGGGAAACCTGTATAGTTATCAGAAAATTAACTTTTCATGTTTGAATTGTCCTTATTTTAGGATTGGATGGAGCGTTGGGTTGACGATGCATTTTGGAGCTTCCTTTTTTCACTTATCCTTATTGTAATCATGTTTTTGTGGAGACCATCAGCAAACAATCAGAGGTACCTAACATAGGAAATTTCAAGTTGGCAAGCATTTGTCAGTCACCTTCTATAGTGTCAAGATACGTTTATAGAAACCAGGGGAGTAGTCCTTGCTTTTAAGGAGTATATAGTCAAGTGGGGAGATAAGCAAAACAAATGCAAGACAGTGAAAAAAGATGTATAGACTAGTCTGGGGTAAGATGGAAGAGGGATAAGGAAGACTTTTTGAAAAGGCAGCGCTTATATTGTGACAAGGTAAAAGCCCCATAAAACTGCATACCTCAACTATACCTCGGCTTTCTGTTGAAACTGCTCTCTGTGCTGATATGACAGGCAAGCAGTCCAAACCCATGCCATCTTGGCTCCTGCACCTTGTAATAGGTAACTAAGGTCTGTAATTCCCATCCACTACCCAGACAATGTGTAAACTAATGCTTATCTTGACTTCTGTAAACCACTTAAGTAACAATCGGCGTGACAAAAGTCCCCTGGCC
>CAUYLG010009614.1:0-90928 GCA_963573385.1 Cacajao melanocephalus
GCCCCAATCAAAAGACACAGACAGGCAAATTGGATAAAAAGCTAAAACCCATTGGTATGCTGTATCTAGACCCATCTCACATGCAAGGATACACAAAGACTCAAAACAGAGGGATGGAGGAAGACTTACCAACCAAATGGAGAAAAAAAAAACAAAAAACAAAAAACAGAAGCTGCAATTTTCGTCTCTGAAAAAACAGACTTTAAAGCAATAAAGACCATAAGAAACAAAGAGGGACATTACATGGTGGTGAAAGGATCAATGCAACAAGAAGAGCTAACGATCCTAAATATATATGCACCCAATACAGGAGCACCCAGATACATAAGGCAAGTTCTTAATGACTTACAAAGAGAATTAGACTCCCACACAATAATAGTGGGAGACTTTAACATTACACTGTCAATATTCGACAGATCAACGAGATGGAAAATTAACAAGGATATCCAGGACTTGAACTCAGACCTGGAACAAGTAAACGTAACAAATATTGACAGAACTCTCCACTCCAAATCCACAAAACATACATTTTTCTCAGTATCACATTATACCTATTTTAAAAGTGACCGCATAATTGGAAGTAAATCACTCCTCAGCAATTGCATAGCATTTCACAGGTTTAAATAAAATATTGGTTGGCTGCTTGTTTATTATTTTCATCCCTTATTCCTTCCTGTCTCCATTGTTAAGCACAATTATTGGCATAAAAGAAGTTTTTAATACCCATTTTTAGACTGCATTTTATCCTGGGCAATAGAACAAGAATCCCGTTCTCTCTCCCTCTTTCTCTTCCTCTTTCTTTCTCTCTTACATTCTTTTTTTTCTCTTTCTTTCACTCTTTCTTTCTTCTTTTCTCTCTTTTTCTTTCTTTCAAAAAAAAAAAGACAATGACTAAATAATTGTACCATATTCAAATAAACAAACACTATATGATAATAGTAGTGAATGAAGATGATATTTCTCAAAATAAAGTGGAAACAAATGTTAGAAGAGTATATGCATGAATTCATTTATGTAACATTTAAGATAGGCAAAACTAAATATATATGCATATGTGTGCATATATCATATGTTGAAATCATATGTCATTATCATATGTTATATAGGAATATAGATATGTTAAAATAGGAAAATAGCCATTTTTGTATTAGTCTGGCAATATCAATTGTGAAAATGTTGAAGTACTTCTGTACTGTTTGCTACACAGTCATTGTCCTGCACACCAAAAGTGTACTCCACCCAAACGATGCTAGTTACCCAGAGTGTTCTGTTCTCTATCCTGGTCCCTCTTAGTATCTTCATTTTTCACTTAACACCTTTTATCATAACAGATTTACAATGAAGCAAATGATGCTTATGCTTCATGGTCTTTTATTTTCAGGGGCCCATTCTTAGGTACTAGTTTTGTATTTCCAGTTAAAGAGATCCCCCCTTGGTCTGGGTGTGGTGGCTCAGGCTTCTAATCTCAGCGCTTCTGGAGGCCAAGGTGGGAGGATCATGAGGTCAGGAGTTTGAGACCAGCCTGGTTGGAATGGTGAAACCCCATCTCTACTAAAAATACAAAAAATTAGTTGGGCATGCTGTCCTGCATTTGTAGTCCCAGCTACTTGGGAGGCTGAGGCAGGAGAATTGCTTGAAACCAGCAGGCATAGGTTGCAATGAGCCAAGATCACCCCTGCACTCCAGTCTGGGCAACAGAGCAAGACTCCATCTAAGAAAAAAAAAAGATCCCACCTTACCAAAATATACTAGCTTTAGTCCCCATATTATCTGAATGCCCCCCATGCCTGGCACCAATGAAGCCTCCAGGATCCTACTCCAGTACTACCCAGCAGCATTCTGGTTCATGTGGTGCCTGATTTTAAAAATTCTGAGGGTCAGATGTGAGTTATACAAAGAATATATGCAAATAAATAATAACAAAAAATTGAAGATAATAGCAACCTTTGGGGAAGAAGAAAGCAGGTTAAATTCAGCATGAATATTTGGAAAACTTCAAAAGTTCAGGTAATATTACATGTCTTAGTATAAAATGTTAGCACATGAGTATTTGTTTTATTATTACTCTTTAAAATGTGCATATACATTACATGCACCCTTTTAATGCATATGTCATGATTAAAATTTATATATAAATATTTTAAAGTATAGTTTACATCCTTATAAAAATGAAGCAGTCCAGCAAAGACACATTCCTACAGATATATTTGAATATGAATATATAAATTTGAACTGTTTTATAGTAAATGCAATACTAAGGGTAAAATTATCCATGGATGGGGAAAGTCTATTGTGTTTGTTTTCATAAGGGATTCCCATTTCCTCTGAATATAGTAATCTGTCCTGCTTATTGGTAAGATATTTTTGAATTATTACAACTTAGTGTTGACCTGCACAGAGAAAGGCGTCCATAAGCAGACCATCAATTACCAAGGTTGCTTTCTAAACATTTAGTTTCTAGTGAATCCTGAGAACACATATATAGAAATCTTTGGATTAGCAATGCAGGGATCAATTTTTAATAAGATTTCTATGTGATTCTGGTGGCTTTTAGATTTTAGAGACAGGCTGTTATTTTTGTGGAAGTGTACATAAATACATACATATATATATATATATATATACATGTATTACATCATTATAATACTCCAAATCTGGTTGTTTCCTTATCTGTCCTGGCCTTTGCTCATTTATAATTTCACCTAGAGAACTAAGGGTTAAGATTTTTAAAAATCTTTCTTTTAATAAGTAGCCATTATATAAAGTTTCAAAAAAGCATTAAAATTATGATATTAACTATTGTTAATGCAGCTATAACCTTAGATTTCAGAACTGTTTAGAGATATTAAGATTAAAATAAACCAACAATAGTCATATTTAGTTTTAAAACGCTATACCATATTGTGATGCATATTATTTACACAACAGCATTGATATTGGTAATGCACTTGTTTTATTTCAACAAATATTCTATGTGATAATAATGCATTATAAAAATATTATGTAAAGTAATTGCCTCCAGAATTACTCATTATTGCCTTTATCACATTACATTCATCAGAAGCCATAATCATTATCTTGATTTTCATTACAGAAATATATTCGGTTTCTACCTTAGCATTATTCTGATTACACAAAGTCCCATTAAAATTAGTAATGAAGCAAAACTAAAAAGGTACAAACATTCAAGCTGTATATGTGTGGCAACTTTCCTTAATTACGACGTGTTCAAAATGTGTAGCTTTTTCACTCAGGAGGTTGGTAAACATTTTCTGATTTGTGAGACAGGATTTTTACATTTCAATTTGGCTTGAGAGGCTGAACTATTATTTTATATAAAATGAGATTATTGGTATATAAGAAATTGTAGTACTACTAAGGAGAATAGGAGAGACATTTTTATTAGTGGACTATCAAAATCAAGGGTTTTTAATTATATTTATTATGTAACTATTTTTTATATTATATAAGAAAAATTGATCTCTCTAATTGTTTTCAAAATTCTTAAATCACCAGCTTATGTAGGCATTACATGAGGATAAGTTTAAGAGTCATTTTACACTGCTCTGCTGTCTTCAGAGAAATCCAGAAATGCCTGAGCAAATGAGTGTACACTCATATATGTAAGAGCCACAGGGAATCCATAGATGCCTAGAGAATTTATTTCTCATCTAGAGCTGCCTCCAGTGGCAGAATCATACTAGAAAGCATCAATTTTATTTCATCTCAAGAGAATACACTCTATTCTGGAAAAATGAGTTAGGATCACATCACATTCAGATCTCAATGGCCAGCTTTCAATAAACAATATATGGAGAAGCTCAGAAACCAAATAGAGAACATAATGAGCTCTCCTGTTACATATACTCTACTTTTAGGACCAACCCAAATTCACACACACACACACACAAACACACACACACACACACACACACACACACACCATAAGCACACCCCTGCCATCCCTCAAATTTTGTCTCTTCTCTCTCTAAGGTAAGAATTTTCAGAAAGAAAAGACAAAGCAGTATTAAGCACATTTATATTCTGAGGAATTGACCTGACAGAGGAGAATACAAAATAAAACTTTATATATAGAATGGTGGAATGATGGATGAATAGATAAGTTAATCTAGTTGTTTAAGATTATATCCAAATATTATAGTGAATTATTTATCAAATGACCTTACTCTGAAGACAGTGTTACAGATTCAATTAGTGAGAAATTAATGAAACTTTAGAGAAAATATGTTTATATACAGATGCACATATATAGCTTCAGTTTTTAATTTACATTGTCATTCCATTATATAACAAGTCAAATTTGAAAATAAGTAAAAAATAAGAGGTCTTAATGTTTTCTAGAAATGATGCTTAAAGTACAAAAATTGATAATTTTATAACAATATAAATGAGTAGAATTATATCTTTTCATTTAAAATATCTTGAATACACACGTTTATAATTTACCATTTTTCCATTTTTAGTTAATTAGAGTGAATTTTTCAAGCAATAACCTTGGTTTATCTTTTACCAGAATACCATGGTATTGTGCATTGCCTTAGATTTGGTACATTTCCTCTAAAAGACAATGACTACTAAACAATTGCTTGTGAAATGAATAAATGGACAAGAACATGCTAAGCACACTCTGCTTTTAGACAGAACTGTAGGCAAGTTCTCCAAGATCAATTAGATCGACTGTTTACAAGTTTATCTTCAAGAAATCAATTCACTTGAAAATGAGGTGATTTATGTCTTTTAAACTACGTAGATAACTGCTAATTGAATCAGACAGAAAACATGATTTAATACCTGAGTATTATAACATATTAGCTAACCAACTAGACATAAAAACTGATAAATCAACAATTATAACTTATATGCTTATATATTTATATAGTTTATGAAATGTTTACATCTATTATTCCACTTTTTCAAAATAAGCAAGCCTGACTTACCTCTGACAAGTCCCTAAAAATTAGCAAATTCAGAACTTAGAATTCACGTTTCTGTCTTATTATTTTTAATTAACAAATAAATATTGCATATATTAATCATGCACACATAATGTTTCAAAATATGTATATAATGTAGACTGGCTCAGTTGAGTTAATTAATATATTACCTCATATATTTATTGTTTGTGGTAAGAACACTTAAATTGTACCCTCTTAGCAATTTTCAGAATATGAAACATGCTATTAACCATAGATACCATGCTGTACAATAGATCTCTTAAACTTAGTCCTCCTATCTAACTGAAACTTCATGTACTTTGACCAACATTTCCCCAGCTCCTGCTAACAAACACTCTAATTTCTACTTTCATGAGTTCAACTTTTTTAGATTCTTCATATAAGTGATATCATGTGGGATTTTTCTTTATGTGTGACTTATTCCACTTAACAATACAGTTCAGGTTCATCCATGTTATCTCAAATGGCAAGACTTCCTTCTTTTTGAAATTGTTTTAAAGCTAAGTAATTTTCTTGTGTGTGTGTGTGTGTGTGTGTCACATACATATGTGTGATATGTATTACATCTGTAAATGTTATAGATAACAATAAACATGAAAGGGCAGACATTTCTCTGATATACTGATTTCCTTTTTTTTGACTAAATGCTCAGTCATGGTTTTACTGAATCACATGATAGTTCTGTTTGTAGTTGTTTGAGGAACCTCCATAGTGTTCTCCACTATGGCTGTTACTAGCTAATATTCCCACCAACAATGTATAAGAGTTCCCTTTTCTCTACATCCTAGCCAGCATTTGTTATTTTTTGTCTTTTTGATAACAGCCATTACCATAAGTGTGAGGCAATACCTCACTGCTTTAATTTGCACTTCTCTAATGGTTAATAGTGTTGAGCATTTTATACCTTTCTATGTCTTCTTTTGGTAATTATCCATTTAAGTCATTTGCCCAATTTTAATTTGGTTATTTATGTTCCCTACTGAATTGATGGAGTTCCTTACAAATTTTGGATATTAACCCCTTATCAGTTGATTTGCAAATTCTCCCATTTCACAGGTTGTCTCTTCACTCTTTTGATTGTTTCCTTTGCAGTGCAGAAGACTTTTAGTTTAAGGTAAATCTATTTGCCTATTTTTGCTTTTGTTGTCTGTGCTTTTGGGGTCATATCCAAAAATGTATTGCCCAGCCCAAATTTCAGAGAGCTTTTTTCTTATGTTTCTTCTAGCAGTTTCACAGTTAAATGTCTTATGTTTAAAACTTTAATCCATCTTGAGTTGATTTTTTTATATGGTGTGCAATAAGAATCTAATTTCATTCTGTATGTGAATTTTCACTTTTCTCAACACCATTTTTTGAACAGACTATCCACTGTGCTTTCTTGGCACCTTGATAAAAAATAAACTGAACATAAATACGTGAGTTTATTCTAGACTCTTTATTCTGTTTAATTGCTCTATGTGTCTGTTTTTATACCAGTAACTTTTTTTTTTTTTAATTACTGTAGCTTTGTAATATATTCTGAATTCTGGTAGAATGAAACCTTCAGATTTTTTTTTTCTCAATATTTCTTTGGCTATTTGGGAGCTGTTGTGGTTTTATGTGAAGTTTTCAATTGCTTTTTTGTCAGATTTCCATCTTCAAATTCAAGGCTATTTTTACTACATGATAACTTATGAAATATTATTTCAGATATAGGTAATAAAGCCATATACACATGAGTACACATATAGACACAATTATATAGAATTACATTGAAATACTACAATACTTAATTTTCCATAAGTAATATTATAAAAATGGAAAATTTGTGTAACTACTAACACTATTGTCTTCTACGTTTTACTTTTTAGCTATAAGCTCTCATTACACAGTCCATATATTTGAAGATATTTCAATTTACTGAATTCTGGCTTCCAATAGAGTGATTTTTCTTTCCCAGTTCAAACAGAACAACAATATCAAAAGAAAGTTAAAATAAAAAAAAAACTTCAGCATACTTAGCTTAAAAGGAGGAAAGATATAGGTAATTGGGATAGCTGATTTCAAACATTTTTAAAACATTTACATAAAAGAAAAGGAATTTGTTCTCTCTTTCATCAAATTCTGGCACTAAGATAAGTAGACTTCATTAGGTGTCACGTTTTTTGCACAAGAAAAGTTTATCTAGAGTTTTGGACGTTATAAGACTCAGTGAATATAAATAAGCAGATGCTTATGCCCCAAATGGAAGTTGAGTCTTTGTCTCTCTAGTTACAATTGAAGCACATATTGGAATGTTGTACTTTTCCTCTCAAAAAAAAAAATTTAAGCTAAATGAGGTAATTTGATCCTCAGAAAGAAACTAATTCCTTAGGACAGGATGTTTTCTTAAAAATCTGAAAATTCTAATTTCAGAAACTGGCATACAGTTACAAATGACTTGTGTGGGATGACATCTGTGAAAGGTAAAGGGAGAAGCATGATTCGATAGGGGGAAATATTGGATGTCATGATGCTAATTTGACAGTTGCTATCCACCAATGAGAAGATACAGAGGAAATGATTAGGTCCCTGCACAATTGACTCAGTTTTTATCTGGGAGCTATTCTAAGTAAAATGTACCCATGGCATCATCACCTTAGCTAGCTATTGTTCTTAGCTGGGGTCAAGCTGAAGCAAACCCCAAAGGAACTGGCAATTGGAAACCATAAGTTAATTATATTTATCAGAGTTAGGCTGGATTTGTTTTCTTGAAGAGAGACCTGAGAGCTTATATCTGTCCCTATCAACTACTGACACTTTGCTTTCATATACCTCCTGTGATTTGTTAGTTAATTCTGCTGGTTCTACCTTCAGACTCTCTCTGTCTCACCATCTCCACATCTTCCATCACGGTCCAAGCCATCATTATCTTCTTTTCTGTATTGTTGTGATAGCTCCTTCATCACTCTTCTGGTTCCTCCATCAGTCTTCTGGTTCTGCCCCATACAGTCTATTCTTCACAAATACATCAAATGAATTTTCTGTCCATATCCCCAAGTCACCTCCTATCCTTCGTATCTTCTAACTCTCCAGTGGATTACCATCTTACTCTAAGTTTAAGCAAACCCTGCATTACCTAGTCCTCTTGCTATGATTATTTTACTTTTATATTGAGTCCTGAAGTTCCCTGTTTCTGTTCCAAGCTTATTGTTCTTTAAATATGACCTTCCTGCCTTAACGCCTTGAATTTGCTATTCCATCTTTCAGATATATGCAGGTTTTTGATAAAGTGCCACCTTTTTAGAAAGGCTTTCAATGACTATTTAAAAGTGTAATCCAAAACAAAATCCCACATTGAAACAAAGCACTACTCTTTCTCTGTTCCTGCTTTATTTTTCTTTATATCATTTATTAACAATTGTTAATTACTATCTCCAGAGCCTAGACGGTCCTTGGCATTTGGTAGGTTTTCAAATTAATATGTGTTGACCAAACAAGCCATCAAAAATTACCATTCTTGTAATTTCAGTATCTGCTGGTAATGGGAACTGTGGTTTACCTGTTATTCTGTATGGAATAATGTGTAATAACAATACATATTATAATAATAATGGATATTATTGAGAGATTATGTCAAACTGAGATCAAAAAATAGCCAGGAGATTACTGGAAACAAAACCAATATGAAGTGGTCGATAACCTAAGAAACATAATTCAAAGTAACATTTATTAGGTGTCTACATTGGGGCAGCATGTGACAATTACTTTATTTCTTTAATTCTCTCTATGCCCTTAAATGGGCATTAGTATCTTGTAGTTTGCTAATGGAAATAGATTTAGAAAAGTAAAGTACCTAACCAAGTTTTTATTCACATGGAAAAGCAGGGATTGTCATTCTCAAGCCTTTATTATTTCAACTACATTGTAGGAATTAAGGATAAAAATATTTTATAGGAATTATGCAATGATTTAATACATTTAACCAAAAATTATTTACTAATTTCTCAGTCTCTTATGGATTTCCCACAGATGGATATCATCTTTATTCCAGCTTTGAATTAAAGCCTGTTGTTGATGACCAGAAGCCTTACCAATTATATAACTAGTCAATTAACACATATTTTATATGACATTTAGATTATATACTATATTCTGACAAGTAAGCTAGAGAAAAGGAAATGTTATTGAGAAAATTATAACAAAAGAGAAAATATATTTAGTGCTCACTAAATGAAAGTGGATCATGATGTCTCCATCCTTGTCATCTTCACATTGAGTAGGCAGAGGGTAAAGAGGAAGAGGAGGGGCTGGACTTCTCTCAGGGGTGTCAGAGGCAGAAGAGGTGAAAGATATCAAAGTGGAGGTAGTAGAGGAGAGGCACAGTCAGTGTAATTAATGAAAATATTATTGCAATTTCTTTTTTTTTTGCTTTTCTATTTCTCTAAAAATGTCTCATATGATGATCATCTTTCTTCCACCATTTACTTTAGGTTCAGTGCCCATATCATAGAGGATTCATGTCATAAAAAAAGTTGAATGCAAATCTTGAATCATTGGAACCCTTTTGACAGATTATCAAGTGTCAAAATGTCTTCCCACCCTGCTGCTCCTGTATCTCCTTCCTTGTTATCTGGCACTGGGTTGGAAATGCTCATTTCCCTCTAGTCGTCTTATGTTATTCCTCTGTGTGGTGCCTACTAGCTCTTACATTTCTCCGTGCCCATATATTGAAACCCGTCACCATCCCCATGCCACGTTTTCTGTTTTTTTCTCCACATTGACAATCTCTTCTATGATTTCCTTCATTGACTCTGTCATAAATCCTGTGAAGTCAGGCACAACATCTGGACACAGTTTTGCCAGCAGAATTTTATTTTTTCAGGCTTAATGGGTTTTATGGCTTTATGTATAACAATGTTGGCATCTTCAATAGTGTAATCCTTCCAGACTCTCATAACATTCTATCAGAGTTCTTTTCCATAGCACTGGCAATCCTTTCCATGAAGTACGACGTGTAATGAGAATTAAAAGTCCTTATCACCACCTGATCTTGAGGCTGAAATAGATATTTTTGTTTTGTTTTGTTTGGTGGAGGGTAAATTGACCACTTTGACATCTTCAATATTGAGTTCACAGGGTCCTATGTGTCCAGGGGCATTGTTAAATATCAAAAGCACTTAAAAAGGCAGATCCTTAGTGGCAAGGTAGTTTCAGAATTCAAGGTCAAAAGATCAATGGAACCAAACCAAAAAAAAAAGGCCTCTTGTCCAGGCCTTCTTGTTGTGCAACCAAAAGAGTAACAGCTGATTATCTTTTCCCTTCAAGGCTCCGGGGTTAACAACTTTATAGATAGGAGCAGTGCTGATGGTAAATTCAAC
This sequence comes from Cacajao melanocephalus, assembly GCA_963573385.1. Taxonomy (NCBI): domain Eukaryota; kingdom Metazoa; phylum Chordata; class Mammalia; order Primates; family Pitheciidae; genus Cacajao; species Cacajao melanocephalus. The sequence continues at coordinate 10,316 of CAUYLG010009614.1, forward strand.
TGCATTTGCACGAACTATTTCTTCCTCCTTTATATCCTAGTACTCTTCTATTTCTTACTAATAAATACCCTTTGTGGTTTGGTTTTGTTTGTTTTGTTTGTTTGTTTTTCAGAATAGGGCATTTTTGTCTGCAATTCAAAACCTGTTTAGTCAGATATCCTTTCTCCTCAATGATTTTCTTAATGGCATCTTGGAACTCTTTTGCTCCCTCTTGGTCAGCAGAAGGTGCTTCTCCTGTTATCTTGACATTTTTACAGCCAAATCTCCTTGCAAAATTATCAAACCAGCCTTGGCTGGTATTGAATTCTCCTGCTTTAGATCCTTCACCTTCCTTTTGCTTTGTAATATAATGCATTTACTTTTCTTAAATCATATTAGAGTTTATAGTTATGCCTTACTTTTGGCAATATTGTACCCATAGAAATGTTGCATTTTCAATATAAGATAAACAGGTGTTTCACAAAAAGTTCAGTTTTTGTGCCTGCTGGTGTAGCAGCAGCAAGGCTTCACAGACTTCCTCTTTTGTGTTTTATAAAAGTCTTTATGTGGATTCATGTGTTCTAACATGATGAGGAGCTGCAGCAGCAGACCTCAATTCATGGTACATGTCAAGCAATTCAACTTTTTCCTGCAATGTCATGATTCCAGGCAACACTAGGGGTACTTTATGTGAGTCTGCTGGCATTATTCAAGGTTTATGGTATTAGACAAAGCATGATAAAAAATATGCAAGAACTATGAGAGATTGCTGTTTACTGTAATATGCAATTCACTGGAGATATGAGTTGCTCTTGCAGAGGTGATCAGCATCACAGAAACTTTTAAGTGTATATTCACACTTGATGTCATTGCAATAGCAGCAGGAGCTGACTACAAAATTATGACAGTAGTATGTTATATACTACAATTAATTATATGCAGTTATAATTTAATACTGCATCTTAACATTTCTTTCTACTGAGAATGGCACCATGTATTGTTGTTGTTTATATACATTCATTTTGATACATTCATTTTGATACATACATACATGGCACCATATATGGTTGTTGTTTATATACATTCATTTATATACATTCATTTTAACTTTTGATAATAGATTTGTGTATATTTTACATTAACAAATAATAAACCATTAGCTACATATATTTTATGCATTCATGAATATATATTCAAATTTTTAAAGATTTAAATAATAATTTAAATAACTTTAAATTCACAAATATATATTTAAATATATATTTACATTTTTTATATTTCCATGCTGTGTGGTTAGTTTGCAAATTTTTTTTAATTGTTGCAAATCTTAATAAAATTTTCCAATATATTTATGGGAAAAGTCTGCATACAAGCAGAACCCACACAATTTGAACTGATGTTTTTCAAAGTTCTACTGTGTAAACAATTCACATAAACTACATGGCAGGTATTAAAAATAAAATTTTAGAACTAATGGGTACAAATATCATAAGTGTATTACTCCATTTTCATGCTGCTGTTAAAGACATACCTGAGACTGGGAAGAAAAAGAGGTTTAATTGGACTTACAGTTCCACATGTCTAGGGAGGCCTCAGAATCATGGCAGGAGGCAAAAAGGCATTTCTTACACGGTGGCAGCAAGAGAAAAATGAGGAAGATCCAAAAGCAGAAACCCCTGATAAAACCATCACATCTCACGAGACTTGTTCACTACCATGAGAACAGTATGGAAGAAACCACCCCCTTGATTAAAATTATCTCCCACTGGATCCCTCCCACAAAATATCAGAATTATGGGAGTAAAATTCAAGATGAGATTTGGGTGGGGACATAGGTCTAAACCATATCAATGACGATCTATTGTAATTTAGAGATAAACACATGTACACACATAATAACAGCAACATCTCTAAAGGATGTGGTGTTTTAACCAGAGCCATCATGGAGAAAATAAAGAAGAATTTAAGAGTATTTAACCCCAAAAGAACAGTATGCATAGAAGGTCAGAGTCAAGAAAAAATAGGCATAGTTGAGTGGATGTATTTATGCTTAGCTCATTTTTCTAAGGTAAGTGGATGTTATCTTGAGAGTAATTAGAAACTATTAAAGTATTTTAAGTAGAGGACTGAAGTTATCAGAATTGTATTATCAGGAAATTCCTTTTGTGGTAGTGTGGAAATTAGATTGACAAGGAGCATCTGCTGATATGTAGTCCCCCATGCTCTGATAGTTGACTGAAACTATTCTCACTAACGTTATCAATCACTGGCATTTTGCTTGATTTTCTATTCTCATCACATATATATGTATATATATCTATGTGTGTGTATATCTAGGCAGCATATACATGTGATAGAAAGTAACAATGACTTTATATTGACACAGATCTGGATTATGTCATTTTTTCCTATTATTCTTAGCTAACCCAACCAGTTCAAGAGTCAACTCCTGGCCATGGAAACTTATACCACATTCTGGATAGACAGGTACACAGGAGGGATAAAAAAGGTAAAAGAGTTTGGTATACTGACAGAAGAGTTACTGCCTTTTGGGCCATGGCTCCTCATAAAGTGAAGTATTTACAAGAGTTAAGTTCAAGATGACTGAACGGTAAATGTTGCTCTATGTGGCCATGTTTACGTCCAACAAATTGAGGTTAACAATGTTATCAAGTATGTATGTTTCATTCTTTTTTTAAAAAACAAAGTTATTTAAGTAAATTTCTGAAATTGTTAATCTTGTAAATTAACTCTGTCATTCTAATTTTTCAAGCCTCATGGGCTAAATTCAGTCAATATACCTGAATTGCTGGGTTGACAGAATGCTTTAAAGAGTGTTCCGAGAGGCCGGGCGTGGTGGCTCACGCCTGTAATCCCAGCATTTTGGGAGGCCAAGGTGGGCAGATCACGAGGTCAAGAGATCGAGACTATCCTGGCCAACATGGTGAAACCCCGTCTCTACTAAAAATACAAAAATTAGCAGGGCGTGGTGGCACGCGCCTGTGGTCCCAGCTACTCGAGAGGCTGAGGCGGAAGAATCGCTTGAACCCAGGAGGTGAAGGTTGCAGTGAGCCGAGATTGTGCCACTGCACTCCAGCCTGGCAACAGAGCAAGACTCAGTCTCAAAAAAAAAAAAAAAGTGTTCCAAGATCTCTGGTTCCAATGCCTCCTACTACACTACTGCTTCAAATAGCTTCTTTATCTATAAATAAAAATTGCCTAACTCTTAGTGGCATTTGAGTTTAAGTTCAAATGAAAACAAACACACGTAAAACATAAAGTATGAAAACTAAATATCAAGCTACAGTATTTTCATTATTTAAATACCGTTATTCATATAGCTCAGAATTCTTGTGAGATAGATTTTCAGGCAAACATAAAATATTGCTTTAAGCAAAGCAATTTTATAAGGTTTGCAGTTTCTTACATTTAAACAAAGCAGTTTCTTAAATTATTAAGAAATAATACAAATGCAACTCTTTCTTAGGCATATGTAACCAACCCTCAGGACCTGCTCTTAAGAATTTTGAGGTCTTTCAATGACATGAAAGTGAGAAATCTAAATATTATAACTGCTTAGTGCAAGTATGCCCTTGTGTTATATATTTGTCTTCTCCACCCACTCCCAACTTCACACCTCATTTCACACTACCCTATGTACTTGAAATAACATACTGATTAATGTTCACTCTTTTCCCTATGTCTGAAATAATTTTCTCTTTTTCTCTGCATTCCTTCCCAAGCCCATCTGTTTAGTGGCAAACCCACCTGCTTCCACTGCTCCTTTGTCTTTTCTGTTTTTTCTTTTAGCAGTTTCTATAACTGCTGATAAAAACTCTTTCCTTTGGAATTGTGAACTCATTTGGGTGACAATTCTGATGTGCTTGACCTGTTTTCCTTTCTACCAATTTCCATATAAAAGCCTGACACTCATAAATAATGCTTGAGGTAATAATATAACTTGGACTGTTAAAAGATTTATCTTCTCAAATCAGTGGAGATGCATAGAAATCTAAAATGTACACTTTTGATTTGTAGCTTAGGTGGAAAATACATAAAAATTTAGCACTAGATATATAATAAAAAATGTTTCTATAAAGTTTACCTAAAAGATGAGTAACATTTGTGTTTTCCTCTACTGACAAATTAAAAAGTATTTCAGAGAATAATTTTCAAAAATCAGTATTTACAATGTATACTGTTGACATATATTTTGTGTTATGGTTACCAATGTATTGAATAACAATATTTCCATTTTATGTTTGTTTTCAAATAATTTTCTGATAAAACTATAAAAATCAATCATCACTTAGTCATCTTTTCTCACCATAATTTATAAAAATTTTTATATAGCAACTCTTCCTTCCTGAACACATACACACATACCTTTTATGAATATCAAAAAAATGTATTATTTTAAAATAATAAAATCACCAGCGCCATTTATCACTGATACATATTACTCTAAAAGACGATATTTCTTAATAATTACACTGTGGTTGATGATAGGGTAGCACTTTCTCCAAAAGTGGTTATTATACTTTCCAGTAGTTTTCTGTTTATAATATAGTGCAAGTCTCATGTATATCCTGACACTTCTATATCACAACCATCTGGAGTAAGATATTTTGTTTTATAAGACCCATGCAATTCTATTATCAGGAAGTACAAATATAAAAAAAATTATTAATTTACAATACAGATAATATATAGATAACAATTTTTTCCATAGGCAGCTTATAAAATGGAGACTTTATTGATAGATCTGTTATGTGGATATTACTATTTCCATCTTCTGTGCTCAAGTAGATGTTTGTGCTTCTGTGATAACTCTTATCATCCTATTTCTTGAATTTGGGTTATTTGTGTATTTATCTGCCTTTTAAAATGTATTTTAAAAATGAGAAGTAGAGAAATTTTTTGCACCTTTCAATATGCTATAGCAACCAACAGACCATTTTTATACATATTTATTGAAGTAAATGCTTAAGAAATATATTAAATTTCAGTTTTATATAAACCTACCATATGGACTTTATAAGTCAATTTTAATGTGTTTTATGTTTAAGGGTTTTTTTTTTAATATAGCAGTCTAGTAGTGTAACACATTATTTTTAATGTAATATTTATGTAATTACTGTAAAAATATTAATCTCTATGGTAAACAAACATATTAAATATATAACATTTATATGTAAAAAATATTTTTTTAGGAATTATTCAATAAGCTACCCAACTCAGCTATTTTGGCAGTTTTCTATTAAAACAATCATTTCATGTTTCAAAGGCCAAAACAACCAGTTAGAGAGACATGTATTTAACTTACATCAAAATTCTGAAGCTTTCCTGGTGAAGGTAGATATAAACTACAAAACGAGAAGAAAACTACACTCATTTTCCTTAGCCCATAAGAGTTCAAAAGGAAGGAAGCACTTCTCATCAAGAATGGACTGTGAAATGCCTCAAAGCTTGTTGGAGGCTGTGCCAGGGTATTTGCAGAAGCAAGTACACAGAGCTTCACAATTATTAGTGGTTAACTCAGATGTGACCTAGATCAGCAGTAACGAAATGCCATTAATGTTACATCAGCAAAGCAAAGTGCAAAGATAGCCATTCTCCATTTTTCTGTGGAGAATGATTTCTGCTTTAAAGGTATAATGTATCAAAGCCCTCATCATAGTAGTTGCTGCTTCAGAAGTAGATTAAAGAACACTTGCTTAATTTTTCCTGCAAAGAGTACTGTGACATTTGTGAGGTCATCAGTTCAAAGGACACCTGAAATCAGCTTCTAGTTAAGAAAACAAAGAAGCAAACTATAAAATGTGTATATGTATGTGTATATACATAATATATTTTTCTCAATTATTAAAGCTGAAAAAATTGATCAACTTATATTTCATAATATGTTGGCTGTCACAAACTCAAAATTATACTTATAAGATTAGAAGTAATCCTTCAAATGTGTAGACAACATATCAGTGAAAACATTTGAAATTTTCATTTTTGTACAAGGCTCCAATCATGTGCGTGATGTCTGTTTAGATTTTGTTTTAGTCCAGCTCAGCATCTGAGTGACCCAAATCACCCAAATCACCTCCCCATGGAGCAAAATTGTTCGGCTGAGTCCAGCCAACCCACATAATTATGAGAAGTAATAAACTATTGCTATTATGAATCATTACTTATTGGAATGGCTGTTACAGAGCTACAGGCAATTAAAACACAGGGCATCTTGTTGATCAACTTTGCCAGGACTCTCATTTTGGTGAAGAAAAATAATTTATAGGAACATATTGAAATCTCATCAGACTCTGTGACTCTGTGATTATTTCATACATATATTGAGTAGGCACTAGGACAAAATATATCATTAAGGACTTTTGTAATTCTAAGCTATTTTGGTGGCAAATATGCCATATGTTAAATTTTTCACTAACATTTGATGCCACATTCTAGAAAACCATGTTTTCTTTCCAAATATCTTTTATGCATATATATACATACACACATATGTATGTTCTATATATCTGTATATATGTATATATGCATGCAAACATGCATTTTTTTGAGAAAAAACATATATACATGAATTTTTTTTGAGAAGACATTGTCTTCTCAACAGTAGTTCATTTCTAGTACCAGAATTGTAGTGGATTAAAACAGTCTAATTTGAGTCTTGGGGCATCTTTTGTTTTCCCTCTGTTTGTATTAATTCTTCCAGATGAATTGTTTTTATTTTGGCCATCACTAGTAGGTCTCACCAAAAGCAACTTGGAAAGTTTGTACATGAAAAAATTTTAGCTACTTAATTCTAATAGAAATGGCACATAATATATTCAATATGCACTTAATGACAACAAAGTATTAGTAGTCAGAAAGAACATAAAATATTCACATTTTGTTGGAAAAAATTAAAACTATTATATCTTGAAGGAACACGTTTCAGAAAGTCTTTTTTTTAGAGAGCAGTGTTAATGAATACAAACTATAGCTAAAGTAACTTTCCTAGAGCAATGGTGCATAAAGTAAACAGTAAGACTTTTTCATGGTATTTAAGGTTGTCTTTTTGAACTCTCACATTATGTTCTACATATAATGTGGTGTCATGTGGAGTGATCTGACATCAAAAAACCCCAGCCTTCAGTAGGTGAACCTTTTCCTCACTTTGATGACTAAGAAAAAGTGAGCTCATGTTGGGTTTTCAGAGACAAAAAAGAAATGGCAATACTTTGTTCACTCAGTTTGTTCTAATTCCAAGAGACTAAAAGCTTAGTTTTGAAGAACTAGATTTCAATTTCACTGACACTCTAGGGTCCAACTTCCCAATCCTGAGTCTAATGTTAACATCACTTAATTTATTTATTTAGTTCTTATTGCATATTTACCTTTTATGATTGAACTCCTTTGAAACAATAATTTTTAGCAATATAACTTCATTATTTAAACCTTAAAAAAACCCATATTCTTATTATGATCGTTCCAAACTCATATAAATTAAGTCATGTAATGATTTAACATGAAACTTCCCATACACTTAAACAAATTGTTCTTGTATTAAATTGGTAAGGAAAAATGAAAATTTCATAGCTGATAAGATATTGACGTAACTATACTACATTCTGAGTGTCCTCATTCTCTCTCCATCTTTTGCTCTCTTGTGTGGTAGCTCTCTCACACACAAACACACACCTCATTTGTTTAAAACAGAAAACTGATTACTTCTGTTCCATATTCACTCATGTAGTAATTCAATAACACTGTGAGTGTCATTGTATCAGCTTAATTGGAGGAGATGAGAGATAACAATATATGAACCTGCTGTGGAGTTTGCTAAACTACAGAATTCTTTCTCCAAAGGTTCTAATGAAACTGAGAACCAACTCTGATGTAAATTATGTGTGCACTGCCATTTGTGACATTTAAGCTATAAAAGCAGTAGACACTTGTACTTCAATTAAAGGAAAATCTGAAAAATTATTCCTTGCTGTGGGCTAAATCACTAAGTTAAAATACAGAAAACAGAGGAACAAGACATGCAGTTTTGGCTCCTTCTGATATATTTAAGACACATAGAATAACTAATATGCAATCAATTAGCCTAGATAAAATTAACAAAATCACACTAGGCATAAATTTATTTTAATTTTAGATTGCATTAGGAAAATATACAGCAAGATTTTTTAAACTGTCATTAAGGCATTCACATTCTTAATCCTTAAATTTGAAAATCCTTTCTAATCTCAATTAAAATATGTATGTTAATGAAATTTATTATTTTTTTCCAATGTTAACACGGTACATATAGTTGTTAAAGGCATTCTTGTTAATATACGTGTCTATTGATCTTTTCTTACGTTTCAATATTCTTTCATTATAATCAGGAATAGTTGCCATTTAGTCAGCACAAGCTATGTGATACATTCTTCTCATATGCTATCTCAGTTAATTTACGCAAAACTTAGGATATTACCTTGTTTGTTAATTTTCAGTGAGACTCAGACACATTCTAAAGCCACATACCTGGAAGGTATCAGAACAGAACATAATCCCAAGATGTTCCTCTCTCGCTCACACTTTTTTTTTTTTTTCCAGCAACATTGCTTTTCTATCTACGTATATAAAATCATTCTGCTGTCTCCACTGACACCAGTTTTGGCAAATAATTTTTTTCAATGATAAGAAAATGTTTACAACAATGAGATGAGTGCTTATTTCTTTATAAAGTGGCCAGAGCAACACATGTCTTTAAGACGAAGATACTTTTATCTGCTTGCTTTGTTTTGTTTGGAGTTGGGGAAATATTAGAAGTAAGTTTCCATATTCTTTTGGCAAGTCTTGTCACTGCCATTCATGTTCTACTGCCTCAAGGAAGTAGTTAATTTCTTACCAAAGTCTAATATGTCAGTAACATACTAATAAACTTTACAATTTATACATAATTTAAAAATGCTCATGAATATATGAAAATTTATGCGTATGCTGCTGTTTATTTAGAGATTTTAGCTTTTATTGGAAGATATAAATAATCCAAACATACCCTATAATCTAGTGAATAGACAAAGGAGGATCTGGAGAATGAGAGAATTTTAGAGTAGGAGAAATTAAATAACATAGTGTTGCCCAAAACATATTCAATATGGGTAATTTGAACATTTATGGTAAGCCAGGCATTAATATGTAACTTCTTATGTGGAAAATATATACACAAAATTCAACACATTTTTACTGAGGGTGAATGGTATGGCATATGTACACAGTCTTACAGTCAAAAGAAGAAATGTCTTCACTAAGAAATGTACTACAAATGAATTTAGAATCATTTTTTAGGAATCAGTGAGGTAAGAAAGTAAAAAGAAAATTAACAAGTTTAAAACACAGACTTAAGCTAATTTTCCAAAAAGAACATGGTGAATGAACTTTGATGAAGGTAAATAATTAAGGTGTAGCTCTTTTATGTGTACAGTGTATTAGCCGTATTTTTTCAAGAGGCATTTTGCCTTGCAGAATAGTCACTGAAAGTTTTTCCACCACTCATATATATTAGCTATATTAGCTCACTTTCTTTTATCTCATTACGCCACATCCCACATTGAAAGAGAAAATACAGTTTAGAGGTGCCCATACTGAAGCAGAAGTTATCTCCTAAGCTTATACAAACCTGTCTACATTAACATTCATTTATGATTCAAATGGTTTATTTGCATGTTTGTAATTTGTTTTTTTTTCCTGCTAAATGGAATTGACCACAAATTAACTTTTGACTTTAATGTTAACACAATATGAATAATGTATAGATGAAACCAATTTTGAAATAATCCATCCTCTGGAAATAGATTTAGTAATAATATATATGTTTCATAAAATGGCAACAATTATCCAGAATTCAACACCAAGATTCCACAGAGGAGCTTATATACTAATAGGTTATAAAACATCACTCAAATTGATAACACATTAAAAGTAACAATTAATGAGTCATTACAAGCTTTATTTGCATATGATATTTGGCCATACAAACTTTTCCTTATAGTAAAATGTGATACTAATAACAGTATAATATTTTATTATTCAATATCTTGAAATACAAGGGCTAAAAGGTTTATATTTTGGAAAACAATTTTGAATGTTTAATACTCTAAGTTGCTTTCCAATGTTATTTTATTATGGAGGTAAACAAAATAAAACAAAAAAGAACATACTAACGCCAGTCCCGTTGCTAGGTGAAATATATATGACAAGTTCATGGGTCCGTTTTATAATGTGTTAAGTTCTTGTAAGGCTGTCAGATGGTATTTTCTTATTACGGTCTTTTTACCTATCCATCTCTATTAGACCTGGACTCTTTAGGCAGGTCAGATCTTCACTGATTTTAAGTTTTTGACAATATGCTTACTTTCAAGCCCCTGAAAATGTAAAATCAATGGAAGCTAAAAATGAGTCTAATGTGGTTCAGAAGGCTGTGAGTATTATGAAGTCCAAGAGACTTTTTAAATCTTTCTAAGAAATTCATTTTAGAATTTAATAAAGTTTGACGGTTAAATTTTAAAATATAATTTTCCAAATACATATTTCATTAAAAGTTAGGGCATATCCTTTCAACGTGTCAATATTTGTATCAGGGAAGGGAGGTATTTACCTACATTTTTATTTTCCAAAGTATGTTCCACTTTGAGAGAGACTAATGTTTTATGCTTGATCCGATCTAGAACTTGTAGAATCTGGGATTGATTTATTTCTTTAAAGTACTGAGTTTCCCATCTATACTATCTATAAAATAAAGCAGAAAGAAAAAGTACTTACCATGTCTGTGTTAATAGAAAAAAAAGGAATGTAAGAGTGGATTTCTAATTTGTTTTCTTACATTTAAAAAAATTACAAATTCTAACAGTTGTAAATGTATTATTTCTTATATTTTTCTTAAATGGCAATAGTCATGTGTTAAACACAAGTGGTTTACTGCCTTGAAAAAACTAAAATGACAAATGTTAAATTCCTAGAAAATTATCGTATGTATATTTGAGACTTTATTTTGTTTACTTTCTCTTTGTAAATATTATAGTACACTTGATATTGGAGTGATAAAAGGCTAAGTCTTAAATCCCCAAACACATATTCCAAAAAGTAAAAAGAGAAATAATATTTCTGTCAATTACAACATTAAAAATTAATGTATATCAGTTAACTCTGGTAAATGAAAAAATAGCAGCTGAAAATTATCCACTTTTTTTGTTCCAATACAGTTATTAAACCCAGCAGTACAATCATTCTACAAGCATACCTAAAGACTACTCCTTGGATCCCATCACAAAACTATTAAATTAAAATATCTAGTGGGGAGGCTTGGAGCACAGTCATGTTTTAAAACTACCATATGATGCTAATGTGTGCTAGCTGCAAAAAAAAAAAAAAATAGTTGAGGTGAAGATGAATGGGTGATGCGCTTTTCACGGTAGTGGGTACATCCTGGAAAAGGAATGTATAGCATATAATGCCATTTCACTCTCGGCTCCAGCTGGGGCTCTCTTTTGCAAATGGAGTCAATATGTCATGTCACAATTTTTACCGTATATATAAAATTTGTATTAAACTGTTACAAATAATCAAGTGATTAACTTTGTAAAGGGTCCAGAATAAGAAATACACATATATCTTAAACAAAGTAGGTTTCCCTAAAAAGTAATAAAAAATAAAACCTTTTATTAACATTTTACTGAAATGTATAAAAGATATCTGTGACAGAATTTATATAGCAACCCATCTTCTCACCTATAAATAGCTCTAATAGACACCATTACATTGCAATTGCAACTTTTCAGCTCACAGGTTGCATATATTCCTTTCTGGAAAAAATATTGGTCAGGCAGATAATGTTTAATTTTTTAATAACACAATGATACTAGCTTCATTGGAATGTCTGTTTATAAATTAATTATCAATAACTTAAAAGTCAAATGTGAATTATATTATTTCCCATTAATTATAAGACCATGTTATTTATTTAAACTTTACTGAATAAAAGTCCAATATTTTTTCAAACAATTCTTTAGAATTGGGCAAACAATCACCACTGAGCTTTATGGTCCATATTTCATAGATATAATATAGGTATGTGTTAATATGTGAATAGCACATTAGGAGGCTGTTTGAATTCGCCAGATTTTCATTTGAATTCACTTAGAATCCTCTTTGATAAGCTGTCCATTTTTTTCAATCATGTCTTAAATAGATAACCCTATGGTCTAAGGTTTCCTTTTGGCATTCAAATGAACTAATGTATTAATTTAGACATTTGAGCTACCTAAAGTTCTTTGCATAATAACACCTATAATTTAATCAATAAAAATAAATTACTAGAATTAATGCAAAACCTTAAACATTTTTATAGTTTGGCAAAAGAACTGTAAAGGTGAATAATAATGCCTTTGTCGCTATCCATATCAGCTTAATTATAGCTTAAACCCCTGCGTGTTTTTCTGTCTAACCCAGAAATGTAGACTCTTTCCAAAGGTAGAATTAGAAAGTGCACAGTTCAAACACATTATATTTATTATGTGTCTACAGAAGACTTAACTGTAACTTTCCAAGAATATATGATGAAGTCTTTTTGTGCATGTATGAATTGTAGAATCATTTTGAGATAGATAGATAATAGACAGACACAAGTATGCTTTTAATAATTATTTTTAATATAATTGAATTTTAAAATTTATCTTTAAGCACTACTATGTCTTTAATAAATAGACCATAATTTAGTTTAAATGAAGAACTAAAAATAAATCATTTCTATTTGCGTGAAGGTAACCAGGCTAATATGTATGTCAATAGGTCAGTGTCTAAGTGCAGCTATATTAGATGGCATCCAGAAATAAGTACTTGCATCTATGAATAGAATGTGACAGATGTGTTCAACTGGTGGCTTGGATAGTATGAGTGACCTTGTTATAAGAGAAATAATGTTCTAAAATAATCTATAATTCTAAATCCTTCATGCAAAAAATTTTAAATGCAAATATGAGTAACTCAGATGCAGAATTAGCAAATTTAAGAAATCCTGTATTTCATTGTTTATGTAGATGCATATGTATTTTTTTTTTTTTGAGACAAAGTCTCACTCTGAAACCCAGGCTGGAGTGCACTGGTGCGATCTTGGCTTACTGCAACTTCTGCCTCCTGGGTTCAAGCAATTCTCCTGCCTCAGCCTCTGGAGTAGCTGGGACTACAGGGCCACAGCACCATGCCCAGCTAATTTTTGTATTTTTAGTAGAGACGGGGTTTCACCATGTTGGCCAGGCTGGTCTTGAATTTCTGACCTTGTGATCCACCTTCCTCGGCCTCTCAAAGTGCTGGAATTACAGGAATGAGCCACCACAATCAGTCATATTTTTTTTCTTACCAGTATAATGGAAACACCACACAAAACTGACTGACTCCAGTCTTTTCATTTTATCTTTTGATAATGCACACATACTACCAATGTTCTCTACCTTAGGTTTACTAATGAATATAGAAGGACTACAAGAAAAGAGAAATGTATACCCAAAGGATTATAAATTCTTCTATTATAAAGACATATGCAGACATATGTTCATTGTGGCACTGTTTACAAGAGCAAAAACTTGGAACCAAACCCAATGCCCATCAATGATAGACTGGGTAAAGAAAATATGGCACATATACACCATGGAATACTATGCAGCCATAAAAAAGGGTGAGTTCATGTCCTTTACAGGGATATGGATGAAGCTGGAAACCATCATTCTCAGCAAACTGACACAAGAACAGAAAACCAAACACCACATGTTCTCACATATAAGTGGGTGTTGAACAAAGAGAACACATGGACACAGGGAGAGAAACATCACACACTGGAGTCTGTTTGGGGGTGGGGGGGCTAGGGGAGCGATAGCAGTGATGGGGAAGTTGGGAAGTGAAAACATTAGAAGATATACCTAATGTAGGTGATGGGGGGATGGAGGCAGCAAACCACCATGGCATGTGTATACTTATGTAACAATCCTGCAAGATCTGCACATGTACCCCAGAACTTAGAGTATAATAAAAAAAAAAAAGAAAAGAGAAATGGATTGTCTTCTTTCCCTTTCTTTCTATGTCATGATTTTCAGCATAAGTTGTTCTGTTACTGAAACACCAGGGTTTTGTGCTAGGTCCTGCTGCTTGTCACAGAGAAAGCCAATGACTGACATGAGGAGTATTAAGGAAGAAGGCTTTAATCAGATGCTGCAGCTGAGGAGATGGGAGCTCAGTCTCAAATCCATCTCCCTAACCAACTAAAACAAGGGGTTTATGTAACAGGGAAGAAATGAAAAGATGTGTAAGTAAATGGGAATCATGATGAATGAGGTGTCTGGCACCTCCTTGTTAGGATGTGATGACCTGGTGTGTTTCAGTTCTTTGATATTTTTGGGGGAGGCCTAAAGGTTGTTTCCTGAGGAAGGAATTCAGATGAAACAAATGTTAAGTTTCAAGTTTACTACCAGAGGGGACAATTTCTATGTTTATCCAAAAAACTATCTATGGAACTATTAAACTGGTTTCAGTTGGATTATATAGGAAAGTCATATGAGTATGAAAAGGTACGATTGAATCATTTGATCATTTGTGTTTCTTGAATGCCATTACTTCCTTTTTGTATTCAAAGCTAGTTGTGCTTTTAATATGAAATACTGCCTGCTAGGTGTGTTGGGACAGTTACTGCCCCTACTTACTTGGTTGAAGGAATTCACATTTATCTGTACACACTTTCAGTCTTGTTGAACTCCCATAAGTCCACTGGAATTCTGTGTTCTGAAGCATGACAAATGCTATATGTAAATGGGTGACAAGAAACAATCAGAAGACATGCATGCAGTATACACACACATATATATATATAATATTATACACATACTCCAACATATACATATATTATGTAGTATGTTACATAGTGTGTACACCATACATCAGACTTCACATTAAAAAATAACTTCAAAGATAAAATTCACAAGGATATTAAGACAGTGAAAACATTACATTAAATAGAACACACAGTTCTTTTGAGCACAGGACCTTGAGCACTGAATATATATCACATGCCACAAGATTAGCCCTGGTTCCAGGTGATAAGATTATTATAGAAAGGTCTAGTTGTAGATAAAACAAAGCAATGGTGTAAAAGTCAAAGAAAACATTTCATTTAGAGAGTACAGATGTATGGTTTTCCTGGAATAATATTTCCAAAAGACCTAATTATTATATTAAGGAGTGAGAGGAGCACATGGAAAAAAAAAGGAAACATAAGTTTGTAAGAAGCAGATACAAAAAATAAAGGGTCTTAATATTGGATAATTAACAAATGATGAAAGGAGACAAGAAGCTAGCCTAGTATTTCAAGGTGAAAAACAGATATCAACTTCATGAACACTTACCAAGCAATGCAGTTTTGTAGGGGAAGTGTCTGGGAGGGCAGACATTGAGTGGAGTCTCTACAGTCTGAGGAGATGCTTCATTTGTGTGGAATTCTACGGTAGAGGATTCTGGACTCATATTTCAGCATTCTGATAATCATGTGACTTTTATCTGAGACATTACAAAGAACACAACTAGATCTAGACCTGGCAGAGTCAGCAGCAGAGGTCAATTCAAGTCTCATGAGGAAGTTCTTAAAAGAATACTTCAAAGATTAGCTTGTCTCAGGAAATATCTAAGCTCACCAACTTTCTCTAAACGATGATGTAATAGACATTTGGTAATTTACCCTCTGAAAGAATTTTATCTACTTTGTTAGGCTTTAAAAAAGTTGAAAATGACTAAATTTTATTCAACATTAAATAGCAATTCTGACAGTCTTTGCATGAGAAAGAATTTTAGCATTTTCTAAGTTATCAGCAGTATCCATAACACATTAGGTAAAAAGAAAGAAAATACAAATGTCAGAATCTCCATGATTCCTTTAAATAAACAGGTATCAATTGTATTTTCATACATTCAGAAAACCATCGACTATCTGTAAGGTTTATAGGGAGAGCTACATTTGTATTTACTGCTGTGAAACTATTGGGATAAATTTTAATAAGTTGTCTTGGTTTAACAGTTTCTACAGCTAGCTAAAACTTCTTAGTTCTTCTAAGTATTTGATGAAAATCAAAGAAAAACTCCAAATTGTTTATAGTTCCTCTTCTCTTCAATCTAATAGATAAACCTAGGTGTGTGCCCTCTATAGAAAGGGATAACATCTGTTTTATTACTATTTCATTTGGTTGTTTTGAATATAGTGAGTACATATATATTTATTTAGTGCAGATTTATAATTTCTTAACCATAATGTTGAAAGAGGAAAGGTTCCCTTGTCCCCCTCGCAGGGCATGTGACAGGGGAAGTGGCTCACTTCTTCAGTGCCCCACTGATCAAACCTTTAGGGGAGTGTACAGACCTGCAGGCTGTCAGGCTCCAATCCCACAACAGTGTCTAGGGGTGAATATTTACAGTTCCCAAAGCCCCAGTGAGCATAAGTTACAGGGTGCTCTTTTAGTTTTGGCATCTATAGGCTTGTGTTAACCAGCTCAATTAGACCCTCTACCTTTTCACAAGGACAGACGGCTTACTGTATCCTGGGTTCTTGCCTTGGTGTACTAGAAGAATCGGGTAACACCTGGGCTTGGATAATGAGTGCAAGGTTTCATTGAGTGGAAGTAGCTCTCAGCAGATGGCAGAGCCAGAAGGGAGATGGCTTTCCCCTGGAGTTGGCCGCTTGGTGGCCGGGGCTCTCCTCCAACTGTCCTGGCCAAACTCCACATCGTTCTGCAGGTTGGTGGCTTGCCGGCATGCCGGTGCCTGTCGGGGAGTTCCTCTCGAAGTCCAGCCTCCTGTGTGTTCCTCTGCTGATATGCTTCTCTCTACGTCCTGCTGCCTCTGTGTCTTCTTTAGCCAATCAGCTCCTCTCCAGGTCCAGCCACTTGTGTGTCTGCCTACTAGGGTTTCAGGGGTATAGGCACATGATGGGAGCGTGGAAGGCCAGGGTGGTCTTAAGAAATGTGATATTTGGGCAAGAAGGCAGGAGTATCCTGTCCTCACCTAGGTTCCTGGGCACAGGCCCCAGGGGTGGAGACCTAGCCAGGGACCACATCTTTCTCTACCCAGCACTTCTCCCTTTTCCTATCAAAGGGACCCAGCCCTTCGCATCCCAGCAATTCCCTTCCCTATCGATGTCATCGTTAGTTAAAGCAAATTGTACTTTTTCTTTCAGCATTTTCATTTAATTTTTTATAATTTGTGTTCAGTGTTATTACCACCATGGCATGTGTATACCTATGTAACCTGCATGTTCTGCACATGTAACCCAGAACTTAGAGTATAATAAAAAAGAAAGAGTAACACAAGGGACACACACACAAACTAGTGCATGTAAAAACTGGTGAAATTGTAATAACGCATGTGGTTTAAAAAAGAAAAAAAAAACTTGTTTCTATTTTATTAGTGTATTTTGTTTTGTCTGCCTTTGAAAACTTATGCATTACAGAAGAGAAGCCCTTACAGAAGGGAAAATCGAAGCATATGTTCTTAATAGAAGTAAGATGTGATGTGATATGGCTTGGCTCTGCGTCCCCACCCAAATGTCATTTTGAAATGTAATCCCCATAATCCCCACCTCTCAAGGGAGGGAACTGGTGGGAGGTGATTGGATCAGGGAGCAGTTTCCCCCATGCTGTTCTCATGATAGTTAGTGAGTTCTCAGGAGATCTGATGGTTTTATAAACATCTGGCATTTCCCCTGTTTCTCTCACCTGCTGCCATTTAAGATGCATCTTTGCTTCTCCTTTGCTTTTCATTCTGACTGTCAGTTTCCTGAGGCCTTCCAATCCTTTGGAACTGTGAGTCGATTAAACCTCCTTCCTTTATATATTACCCAGTCTTGGGTATTTCTTTACAGCGGTGGATAAGGGGACCAATACACTATGCAATTCCGTATCTCGCTAATTGTCTTTCATAAACTTGATTTCTCCCAAATGATTTTTGTTTTGTAACCTTAGGTTTTTCAAGTTGATACTTCCAGTTTCTTCTAAAAGATTCAGTTTGTTAATCTGTTACCCATTGGGTCTAAAAATAATTATGTTAAATTCCACTTTAATTGACTCCTTCAAACCATTGTAGAGCCTATATTCGGTATGAAAAGAAGATCAAAAAATATGGCAACCAGATTCTTAATGAATATTTGATAAGTTTTGATGTATGAAGATTTCGATAGTCTTCAGTATGTGTATTTATTGTACTAAAATGAAATCTGGAAAACCCTCTGATTTACAAATTCCAAAGTTGACTTTCTTCCTACAATCTAACTTAGACTTATATACTCATAATATAAACCCATTTTCTTTTGTGCATTTTAATGCTGAGGGAAAGAGATGATCACATGCAATCACCTTATGCTTTGCTTTATTTTCCATATAGGCCACAGAAAATGCAATTTTTAAATTCCTATGTTATCTCTATAGCGGCTTTTAAAAAGTTGTTATTTTTGAAATCAGCAAGATAATTTTTTGTTTCAACATATGGTACTTAGTTGTTTCTCATCTGAGGAAGAAGAAAAAAAATATTTTATTCAGGCAAATCATTTATATGACTTGCAAATTCTCTAAAGTTGCTGACTACTGACATTATAGATTTCTAAAGTAGCTATGCCACCCTTTTTGTAAGATTTGATTTTCTATTATCCTTGGAGTTTTCCTTGTTTTTATTTAGTCAATTTATCAGAATAGCATTTAGGGAGTGTTGATGTTCATTTTCATCCTTGTAAAGGAAAAATTTTTACAATAGGCAGCCCATTTCAGTGGCATTAAGAACTAAATATGTACCTATATTTCTACCTATGTCTATAAATATATTAATATATTCAAGGTCAGCAAGAATTTTTATATGATATTTAAGAGGTTATGCACTCTCTGTTTTTTTCCTAATGAATTCAGCATATCATAGACACAGTCTTACTTATCGGTAATATTGTTGAAGATTCACAGGAAGGACCCTGTAAATGCATAAGGGTTCTTTAATTGTGACTAATTCACATTCTCACACATAGAAGAATATTTAGTTTCGTTCAGAATACTAATTATAACATTTCCATAGGGTAGAAAAATAGAGCAGATCAAAACTACTTGTAAGTAGAACATTTTAAACAAAGATATAAATATCACCAACTTAAGCCCTTTATTATGCTCTAAATGAGACTGGAGATCAGGCATCCATGTTATTAGTACTATAGTGATTTTTCCTAAGGTAAAAAAGGGAAGTTAGTGTCATAGTCAGAACCAGTACTAATACCTTGGATGCCTGATCACCAGCCAATTGTAATTGCTGTGCTTATGTGTTTACGTCACTGAATGAGGACATTCTATTGGTAGTTAAGCTGTTGTCTCACTGCTTTTTCCAAATAAAAAAATACAATAGGTTACATAATATATTAATATATTTTAGCTATGAGGTTACTGCTCATTTTTCAATTTTATTCCTAGCTTTATGACCTAACAAATGACCAAATATATATTCCAAATTGTTTAACAATTAATTCAGATTTTCTATTTTTTGATGAATGAGTGACTACAATGTCTCTTTTCAAAGAGCTACTTTTTCTGTGCTTTCTTCAATAAAGTCTTATACAAATTCATAGGCAAAACATTCATTAAGGTTTTTATTAACTTTTAGGAAATGTCTCCAATATTAGGAATGTCCATTATTAGAAACATAATTCTTCATAGGATTATTAATTGTTTTTGTATGTCTTGCAAATAATGAATGTAGCTCCCTCCTTGTGTTATAGGTAAAAATATAGTTTCATAAAATACTTTTACAAATTCTACTTCATAATAAAACATTCAAAGACAGTTATTAAAAGACAATTACTCTAAATAAACATATTCAAATATATAGTCATATATTGTCCACTGATATGATTCATTTTTTATTGCAATTGTGAAGCCAGTTGTGGAACTATAGAAAAAGTATTTTATGTTTCTTTATGGTTATGGCTTTCCAAACATCCTTAAGCAGAAAATAAAATATTTTTATAATACCATAACTGTATTCACTCTAAAAATAAGATAACAGAAAAATAAATTGAATGAGTGGACAATATATGACCAGAACAGATACTTGGACTTCCTGAGATTTTATGGCTTGTAAAATAATTTGTCACTCAACTAGAACTGATTCATAATGAACTGCATGGATATTTGGACAAATACTTGGTTTGAATAGAAGTATGGGAAGTAATTTTTAAATTGCTTGAAATAAAGTTGTTGAAAAACCTGAAACTTATCCTGCAAATATGATGCAGTAAACAATACAAAGCAATTATTAGCCAGTCAGTTCTTTAGAGAATAAATCTTATGAAAAATATCTAATCTAAAATATTAATATAATTATTTTCCTCAGAGAGTATGGCTGAAGGCTAAAATAATTGCTTTTTAAAAATTAATCTGTACATTATAATATGTACAATAAAACTACAGCTAATAAATGAGTAAGCACTAAAAAGTGTCAAAAAAAAAAAAAAAAAGAAACAAAACTTCATTTAAACCAATTGGAACAGAGCTTCCTAAGATAAATTTACAAAAATAGCAGTAAGCTAAAGAATTCTTGTTTAGAGGTGGACAGATTACAGTTTCATAGATTTATTATTTCAGGAATTATATTTATCTTCATTCTTTGATTTTTGCAATCAAATAAACTATAATTGTGTTTGTTTTATGAAGTCTATTCAAAAAATAACTTCTATAGAGATTCATAAATGACATTCATAAGTGGAGTTCATGAGAGCAGCATTAAATATCCTGCAATTTGGTTGCAGGATATTTTTATTCTCAAAATAATTCTGACATATTCCTTTTGTAGTATTTAATTTCTCTATCTGATAACGTACAAAATGACTTATGCAAAATGGAAAATTAAGAGAGACTTTACTAATAGCTTGGGGGAAGTCAGTTTATTTTAGTACTTTTGTCTGTAAAACTGAAATGGGCAAAGAAATTGGAAACATAAATTTAATTATTAAAAAGTAAAACTTTCTGTAAAGCATTGCTGTTTATTAATGCTTCATCCAGTAGGACTATAAGGAAAAATATAAATGATTCCTTTTTAATTTAAGTTTCACTCTTATAACTTGTTGCTAAATGTGTAAGAATTTTGATTCTCTGAAACAAATATTAGCTTTATTAGCATTAATAGTTAATGAAGACTTCTATACATGCAATGCTTAAAATCATATATTTAGTTCACTCTATTACTGGCCTCAAAAATGGCTCAAATATTCTCAGGGAAATAAAAAAGTTCTAGAAGTGTTAAGATAATAGTTATTTGTCCAGGTGAATTATTATTGATGTTCAGACAATTTTATTATAACTTTAGAGTGGTTTCTGACTTGAACTTCAATAGAATTATCATTAACTTTCCTTTTATGTGCACATAATTAATTTTGTTAACCATAAGAGAAAAAAATGCTTCACTTCAATACTTGAAGATTTAATCATAGCATTTGATTGAACTTCCCATGTGGAAAAAGTGAACCTGAATGTGCAACTTAAGTTTTGTGCAGTTCAAGTAAATGAAAAACCCCTAGGCCTGACACTAATCTTTTGAACTTATAGATTTCTTGTTTGGAAGCACAAACTGCTTGGCTTATTTTCTGTGGTTGTAAAATGTGCTGCTACCTGAATTCTAGCAGGAGACTCTGACCCATGAAAGTATTTCATTGCTGAAACAAGCAATTGCTTCAATCTAAATTTCATATTAAAATTGATGAAAATAAATTACTTGGTCACTACTTATATTTTGCCCTCATGGTTCTCCTTATTTCTATCATAACACTTTCAATAATTTCTTCAGTATTTACGTCTTTGAGGAATGGATAAAACCTGATTTATTTGTATTTCTTCAGCACCATGGACAGTACTTGGGTATAGAAACAGTACTCTATTTGTTGAATCAATTATTGCAATTATCTGCTTAGGTACCTGGGGCAATTGATAACAGAAGAACAGGAAGAATGACCAGGGGAGGCTATTTTTCAAACATTTGTATGATTACATATTTTGATATTTTTATTATGCCTTTTTTCCTATTAGTTTAACAGAGCCACAGAAATGATCTAATATTTCCACCAGATCACATTATAAATTAAATAACAGATTTGAGCATATGTTTGGAATAATATTCTAGATTCCAAACCAAGAAACATCTAAAAACACAAATATTTTCAGCTTCCACATTCAAAGGGCAATATAATGAATGTACTCATAATGTAATATGTTGATTCTGGCCAGACTCGGTCCTTTACTTAAGTTGGTGTGGTATAGATTCACTACAAAGAAAAAAAGCAGGCCAGAGCAAAAGAGCCAAGTCTCTGAGATTTTAAACCATTATGCCAGAAGAAAACATATTAGCAATCAGGGCATGAAGAAAACATATCAGTGATCTGGGGTCTTTCTAATACTAGAGTTACATGCAGACTTTTACTTTTGATTTTTTACTATATGACCAGGCCTAAAAGTGCTTATCCATGGCCTTAAATCAACTGGATAATCCTTGAAATGTCTACCTCTTGAACTGAAGTATACCAACTGCTTGTCCCTTTCCTTTTGTTCTGTGCTGTGTGTATATGCCCTACAACTAATCTGTAGAGGAAGGTTGAGGTTTACCTGGAAAATTGAGTTTTCATTTAATTTCCTTTCATGGCAAGATTTGATTACAAGGCTCAGTGGATCTTTACGATTGTTTTTTTAATTTTTAAGAAATTTACTTGAGTGCTACTTTATCATTGGATGAGATATAATCCTTGACTGTTGAAATTTTGAATTATTCTTCACCCATTTTCTTGAGAAAATAGTCATTTTTTAAGGCACAGAAGCCGTTAATAGATATATATTTGCTTTTCCAGCTTCAATCAAATCTTAATAAAAAGGAGGCCTTTTAAGAAGGAGGGTTGTGGGTTCTTTGCTTGCTAGATTGATAGTAATGGTGAAGTAACTTAGCAGGCATGCTCAGTAAGTATTTATAGATAGGAAAGTAGGAATCAGGAAGATTCTAGTTAGAGATACAGATTTGCAAATCATTTACATTGAGATTAATGGCACGATTATTCTCAATAAATAGCATCTTATAATTGCTACAGCCTAATGTACACATATCCAGTCCTGCGGAAGGAGGGATACTATTAAGTTAAAAAAAATGGTACAAAAAATAACAGAGATCAAAAGACCATAAGATTAAACCAATTTCAAACATATGAAGTATGAAATAATTTTAAGTATGTATTTGTGTTATACTTTTGAAAATCTAGAGTTTCTTTAAATTATATAATTATTTGTTCCCCTAATTCTATATTAAATTTAATGGCAAATTAGAAATAAGTTTGAATTTATATGCTAAGGAAGTAAATATATTTTCTTCTACTCCTAATTTTTCCATGCAAAACACACATTTTTAAATTTGTTCATTCACATAATAACAACTTTATAATTATCTAATGTACATTTTTTAGCAAATTACAGTTATCCCTCAGTATCCACTAGAGATTGCTTCCACGACCTCCAGCTACCAAAATTTGCATACTCAGGTTCCTGACATGAATGGTGTAGTGTTTGCGTGTAACCTATGCGCATCCTCCAGTATATACTAAATCATCCCTCGATTGCTTATAATACCAAATACAATGTAAATGCTATGAAAATAGTTGTTATACTGTGTTGTTTAGCACATAATGACAAGAAAATCTGTACATGTTCAGTACAGACATGGTCTACTTAAATATTATTGATCTGTGGTTGGTTGAATCTATGGATGTGTAACTCATGAATACTAAGGGCAATATTTACACATCTAGTCTTATTTTGTCATCTGTAAAAAGTAAAAGTGTTCATTTAGCAATTGTGTTCATTACATGACATGTAATGTGATAGCAGGTAGCACCTATCATATCACCCACCAAATAGTAATTTATTAATTTCTTTTAATTTTAATATAATTTATAGCCATTATTTAATTAACTTATTGTTTTCTATCCTTGAGCCAAATATCATGTTTTTCCACCTTCTACTTGTTCATCAACCAAATATAAAATTTTCAGGTGGTGCTGAATGCCCATGGCCATTGCCAGAAGTATAGAGGCAGTTCATTTGATAGTTGTTTTTGGATCACTGTGAGTCTGGCACTTCTAAGGACCTTCTGCAGCCAACCCAGCTTGGCTCATTGAGCAATATCAGCTCCCAGGCCAATATGAGAGACCTGCTGAGTAAAATAAATCACTTGAAGTGGTACAAAAGCAATATTTTTTTTTAAATTTTTCAGTTCCCAAATCTGTTGTCTTCTTCCACCAAAAATGTCCTCTACCTAGAGACCAAAAGTGGCAGAAGGATCTTTAAAGGACACAGTGAGGGAATAAACAATCACCTACTTATTAATATTAGAATGTAATGCCAAATAAAGAGGATACAAAGATATTTTTTAAAGATTAAACAATGGCTGGGTGCGGTAGCTCACGCCTGTAATCCCAGAACTTTGGGAGGCCAAGGTGGGCAGATCACAAGGTCAAGAGATCGAGACCATCCTGGCCAACATGGTGAAACCCCGTCTCTACTAAAAATACAAAAATTAGCTGAGCATTGTGGTGTGTGCCTGTAGTCCCAGCTACTTGGGTGGCTGAGGCAGGAGAATTGCTTAAACCCAAGAGGTGGAGGTTGCAGTGAACCGAGATTGTGCCAGTGCTCTCCAGCCTGGCACCTGGCAACAGAGTGAGACTCCGTCTCAAAAAAAAAAAAGATTAAACAATTATATCATATATTAGGCTTAATTATATCCTCTCTAATTTAATTCAGATTATATCTCTATCTATCTAGGTAGAAATTTCATAAATTCCCTCAGATTTTTTCCTAAAAATTAACTTCAATATGTTTTAGAATGTAAGTATTTAAGAAATGACTTATCCTTATAGCTAATTAGAGTATCACCACTGCTTTTGATAAAAATTATTATTTTTATTCTGAAAATGAGTGAAGAATATGTATTTGAAGATGTGTTTCTCACATGGACATAGGGAGGGGAGCACTACACACTGGGGGCTGTTGGGGGGGAAATAGGGGAGGAACAGTGGGAGGTGGGGAGTTGGGGAGAGATAGCATGGGAAGAAATGCCAGATATAGGTGAAGGGGAGGAAAGCAGCAAATCACACTGCCACGTGTGTACCTATGCAACAATCTTGCATGTTCTCCACATGTACCCCAAAACCTAAAATATAGTAAAAATGTTTAAAAAAACAAAAAAAAAACAAAGCCCCAATAATCTCTTGCCTACAAGAAACATAATCAACTATAAAGACACATATAGACTGAAAATAAAATGATGAAAATAATATTTAATTCCAATGGAAACTAAAAAAGAACAGAAATAGCTATATTTATATCAGACAAAATAAAGTTTAAGACATAAACTATAACAAGAGACAAAAAGATATTTATATAATGAGGAAAGAGTCAATTCAGCAAAAGGATAAAACAATTTAAAATATACATGCACCCAACACTGTAGGATCCAGATATATAAAAAACTGAAAGCCTTTCCTCTAAGATCTAGAACATGGCAAGGATGCCCACTTTCACCACCTTTACTCAACATAGTACTGCAAGTCCTAGCCAAAGCAATCAGAAAAGAAAAAGAAATATAAAACACCCAAACTGGAAAAGAACAAGCCAAATTATTCTTGTTTGCAGATAATATGATCTTATATTTTCAAAAAACCTAGACTCTACCAATAAACTATTATAACAAATAAATTCAGTAAACCACAAGATACAAAATCAATATATAAAAATGAGTAGCATTTATATACGCTGCCAGTGAACCATCTAAAAAAAATGTTTGAAAATGTAATCTCTTTCACAATAGCCACATATAAAATTCAGTACCTAGGAATTAACAAAATAAATGAAAGATCTCTATAATAAAAACTTAACACTGATGAAGGATTTTCAAGATGATGCAAAGATATGGAAAAATATTCCATGTTCATTGATTGCAAGTATCAGTATTGTTAAGATATACATATTGCCCAAAGGAATCTACAGATTCAATGCAATCCCTATCTAAATAGCAATGTCATTCTTCACAGAAATAGGGAAAACATCCTAAAATTTATATGGAACCACAAAAGAATCATAACAGACAAAGCTATCTTAGGAAAAAAGAACAAAACTGGAGGAACCACATTAACTGACTTCAAATTACACTACAAAGTTATAGTTACCAAAAAAGCATGGTACTGGCATAAAAACAAACACATAGATTAATGAAATAGAATAGAGAACCCAGAAATAAATTAACACACCTAGAGTGAACTCATTTTCAACAAATGTTTGGATCTACATCCCCACCCAAATCCAATGTCAAATTGTAATCCCCATTGTTGGAGGTGGGGTCTAGTGAAAGATGATTGAGTCATGGGGGTAGAGTTATCATGAATCGTTTAGCACCATGCCCCCTTGGTACTAAAAGGTTGGGTATTGCTATAAATATACCTGAAAATGTGGAAATGACATTGGAACTGAGTAATGGGCAGAAGTGGGAGAGTGTGAAGAGCTCAGAAGAAGACAGGCACACATGAAGGAAAAATTGAAACTTCCTATAGACTTGTTGAATGTTTGTGACCAAAATGCTGACAGGGATATGGACAATGAAGTTCAGGCTGATGAGGTCTCAAATGGAGAAGAGGAACTTATTGATAACTACAGCAAAGGTCAAGTTGTCTTGCTTTAGTGAAGAACCTGGAGGCATTGTGCCTCTGTCTTAGGAATCTGTGGGACTTTGAAGTTGAGAGTGATGATTTAGGGTATCTGATTGTTTAAAAGTGTGTGGCACCTCCCCCTACCCTCTCTCTCTTGCTCCCACTTAGGCCATGTAAGAAGTGCCTGCTTCTCCTTTGCCTTAGG
Source organism: Cacajao melanocephalus (assembly GCA_963573385.1). Classification (NCBI taxonomy): domain Eukaryota; kingdom Metazoa; phylum Chordata; class Mammalia; order Primates; family Pitheciidae; genus Cacajao; species Cacajao melanocephalus. Next base: position 37,261 of record CAUYLG010009614.1, read on the forward strand.
TATTCCCTTATAGAAGTGACAGAATGAACTAATAGACTCACCGTACAAAATAATCAAATCAAAATGGTTGTTTAAAGACTTAAATCTTAGACCTCAAACTATGAAACTATTATTAAATAGAATAAAACATTGGGGGAACTCTACAGGACATTGGACTAGGCAAAGATTCTTAAATAATATTTCACAAGGACAGACAACCAAAGCAAAAATGGACAAACGAGATAACATAAAAAAATGTGCACAGCAAAGGAAACAACAAAATATGTGAAGAAACAACCAAAATAATGAGAGAAAATATTTTCAAACTCATCATCTGACAAGAAATTAATAACCAGATGTATAAGGTGCTCGAACAACTCTACAGGAATAAATGTAATAATTTGATAAGAAAATGGACAAAATATTTAAATAGATATTTCTCAAAAGAAGACATGCAAATGGCAAACAAGCCTATGAAAGTTACTCGACATAACTGATCATCAGATGAATACAAATCAAAACTACAATGAGATATCATCTCACCCCAGTTAAAATGGTTTATATCCAAAAACCAGGCAATAAGATGTGGAGAAAAGTTAATGCCTGTACACTGTCAGTGGCAATGTAAAGTAGTACAAGAACTAGGAAGAATAGTATAGAGGTTCCTTGAAACACTGAAAACTGAGCTGCCACATGATCCAGCAATCCTACAGCTGGGATATATACACAAAGGAAAGGAAATCAATATATCAACGTTATTTCTGCACTCCCATGTTTGTTGCAGCACTGTTCGAAATAGCCAAGATTTGTAAGCAACCTAAATGTTCATCAACAGATGAATGGATAAAGGAAATGTGGTACTTACACACAATGAAGTACTAGTACTATTCAGTCATAAAAGAAGGAGATCCTATAATTTGCAACAACATGGATGAAACTGGAGGTCATTAAGTGAAATAAACCAGGCACAGAAGGACAAACTTTCCTCATTCTTATTTGTGGGTGCTAAAATTAAAAACATTGAACTCATGGAGATAAAGAGTAGACAGATGGTTACTACAAGGTGGGAATGGTAATGGTGGGGGATGGGATGAAAGTAGGCATGGTTAATGGGTACAAAAACTAGAAAGAATGAATAAGGCCTAGTTTTGATAGGACAACAGGATAAAAATAGTCAATAATAATTTAATGGTATATTTTAAAAATAACTAAAATAGTGTAAGTTGATTTTGTTAAAATTTAACAGTGTTTACTTGAACAAAAAATGATTCATAAATAGGGCAGAACTCAGAAACAGAAGTGGCTCAGAAAATTCTGCCAAGCCATGTGGGCAGTGAGATTTTATAACCCAGATATAGGAACAAAGTGGAGAAACCACCTGATTGAATGTTTTGTAACACAAAGCATAAGTACTTGAGTGGATGAATCCCATATTTTCCATAATGTGGTTATTACACATTGCATGTCTATATCAAAACATCTTATATATTCCATAAATATATATACCTATTATGTATCTACAAAAATTAGAAATTAAAAATTAAATGAAAAGTTAAGACCATGGTCAGGTGAGTTTTATATCTGGAATGCAAAGATGGTTCCAAATGTTGAAATCAATAAATGTTATATATCACATATACAGAATGAAGGATAAAAAGCACGTGATCATCTTTATAGATGCAGAAAAAGCATGTGATAAAATTCAACATCCTTTTATGATAAAACCTTCAAGACAATAGACATTGAAGGAACATACCTCAAAATAATAGAGGCTATACATGACAAAACCATAATTAACACAGTGAATGAGTGAAAATTGAAAGCATTTTTATAAGAACTGAAAGAAGGTAAAGGTGCCCCCTTTCACCATTCTTATTGAGCCTAGTACTAGAAGTTCTAGCAAGAGCAATTAGGTAAGATAAAGAAATAAAAGGGATCTAAATTGGAAAAGAAGAAGTCAAATTATCTATTTACTGATGTTGTGATCTCATATGTAGGTAAACCTACAGAATCCACCCAAAAACTTTTAAATTTGATAAATGAAATAATTAAAGTTGCAGGATATGAAATAAAAAATTAGTAACATTTTTACACATCAATAACAATTTAGGTAAAAAAGAAATTAAGAAAGCAATTTCATTTACAATAGCTACAAAGAAAAACCTAGGAATTTATTTAACCAACGAAGTGAATGTTTCTTTACAAGGAAAGCTATGAAACATTGATGAAAGAAACTGAAGAGGACATAAACAAATTAATATCCCATGCTCTTGGATGGGAAGAATTGGTATCATTAACATGCTATCCTGCCCAAATAAATCCATAGATTCAGGGCAATCCCTGACAAAATACCAAAGTCATTTTTTAACAGAATTAGAAAAATCATCCTAAAATAAGTAAGAAACCAAAAAAGAACCTGGATATCCAAAGCAATTCTGAGCTGGAAAAAAAAAAAAAACAGATCTGGAGAGATCACATTATCTGACTTCAAATTATGTTACAAAACTACAGTAACCAAAACAGCATGATACTGGTATAAAAACAGACATATAAACCAATCAAACAGAATAGAGAAATGAGAAAGAAAGCCACATATTATGCAGCAAATTGATCTTGGATGAAGCCAACAAGAACATACACTGGAGAAAAGATATCTTCTTCAATAAATGGTGCTGTGAAAACTGAATTGCCATATGCAGAAGAATAAAACTGAACCTGTATCTCTCAACTCAGCATGGATTAATTCAGGCTTGATTAAAGACTTAAAACATAAAACCCAAAACTATGAAAGTACTTACAGAAAACCTAGGGAAAACTCTTCTGGACATTGGTCTAGGCAAATAATTTATGAGTAAGACTTCAAAAGCACAGGTAACAAAAACAAAAGTATATGAATGGGACTTAATTAAATTGAAAACTTCTATACAGTGAAAGAAACAATCAACAAAGTGAAGATACAACCTCTTAAATGTGAGAAAACTTTTGCAAACCATTCATCCAACAGGTGAATAATAACAAGAAACTCAAACACCTCAACAACAACAAAAATATCACTAATAATCCCATTAAAAAGTAAGAAAAAACATCAATAGAGATTTTTTCAAATAAGACAAATGGAGTGAATAGACACCCGCCCTCATGCCCAGCTGAGTTTTGTATTTTTCATAGATATACGGTTTCACCATGTTGGCTAGGCTGGTCCACTCAAGTACTTTTCCAAACTATTGTATTCCACTTTCAGAAGCAGGTCATTATTTCAACTGTTGGAGATCACCTGACTGCTTTTCCTTTCCTGTCATTTTCAAACAGGAGTATTATTTAATATCCTAACCAATCCTAGATCTTATCTTTTTGTGTGCCTGCTTTTCCCCTCAGGTCTTATTTGTTTGGCAGTTATTGAATGCAAGTCTGCAAATTAGATCTTTGTCATACCATTTTTTCACAACTCTGCATACAGATATATTTTCATGCTACAACCAATAAACCTTATTTCCCAGATGATTTTGCTTAAGCAGGAGGATGAGAAAAAGTATGCAAGCTTCTGGGATCTGGCCACACCTGACAAATTTTATTAATGATTAAGATTCTCATCTCGGTTTATTAAAGAGTAATCACTTATTTGCAGCTACATAGCAATCACTGGTGAAACTAACAGAATTTCAGCCTCCATAATACATCTTTATTCTTTTCTCTTAGGAGGAAAAAATACTGTAAGTGAAAATTATGTCTGCTTTTTAGACTTGAGAAAATAGTAAGCGGTTGAAAAATACATATTTCAGAAATCCCTTATTATAGTTGAAACTAAGGATTAATTAAGGATTTTTTAAAAAAAAAACCAGACTATAATTGTTCTATGAATTAGAAGAACCAGTATTTTTTTTCAAGTGCCTACCGATTCAAATATTGACAACTCCACATAACATTGGAAAGGACTAGGTAAATGCAATCTAGAAAAGACAATGGTAATCGAATGGCAAAATATAGGCAAATACTGACTTTCTCCTTTTTTCCTGCTTTTACAGATGGCTAATTAATCTGTTAATATTTATTTATTAACTGAAAATATCTAGAGTTACTATGTGTAATTTACCACCCACCTGAGCCCACAAACAATGCATTATTTTACTCTTCCTTGGAGAAATTTCTGTTAGTACAGTGATTACACCTTCAAAATAAGTAAGTAAATGAATACATAAAAAAAGTCGATCAGTTATGATATAATCAAATTAAAATATGTTCAAATAAAAGTGTCTTAGGTAACAAGAACATTTTCTCACATTGCAAAAAGCCCAAAGTAGGAATTAAGCAATTCCAGAGTAGCAATTTAGTGATGTTAACATGAACCCAGCTCTTTTATCATCTCTGCTCTCCAGTCCTCAGTGTATTAACAACTTCTCCTCCCATGGTTCAGCATGTCTGTCTCCACTCTGGAAATCACATTCTCACATACCGGCAACAAAAGCAGGAAAGAAAAGAGTGAAAAGAGATTGTTGCTCCTACTTCACTTTTTAGCACAATGGAAAATATTTCTCAGTTATCTGCTAGCAGACTTTTTTTATTCTCATTGGTGAAAACTGGGTCAGTCACACACCCATCCTGAAATCAATCACTGGCAAAGATGAATGAGCCAACCGTAATGTCAGAGCCCAGTTAAGGCTTACCCTTAAAGATGGGAGAGGGGCACGCCTTTGGTGTGTATGTTGCTGCTAGCCTAAAATCTGAACACATTTCAAGAAATAATGGCTGTTGGATAAGCCACAAACAACTTCTGCCACCAGAGTGAAGTAGTTCCTGTAACACTAATTAATCCTCATTAAAAAAATCTTATATCCACACTATGTAAAAATGGCTATCACATGGGCAGCCAAAAAGTCATTCTAAGTTAGTATTTAATTGTTCAGTGGTTAAAACCTTTTGTTTTGAGGAAAAGCCTTCTCAGTAATTAAATTCTCACTGCCAAGTATGTTTGGGAAAGGTAAAAATGCATGGATAGAAAGTTGTTGGAGATGGTGTGGGAGGTGAATGAAACAGAAGTTTTCCAAGTACATACTATGATAATGCTGAAATCACTCTCAGAAGATTTGTTTAACTTAAATGGCCATTATATCAAAGGTTATCCCAAATAGAAGATAGCCTGCAAGCACAAGGAAGGAGGAAATTTTAAATAATCTTTGACAGTAGCTTTCACTTTACTTACTGCCTCTAGGAAAATCGACCCTCAATACATATCCATGCATACTTCAATTCTGTTTACTCTGTCTTGCCTTTTCTTTTCTTTTTTTGAGACATTTAAACTATTTTTTAAAATTTTATTGTACAAAGTACATAGTACATAGTAAGTGTACACATTTATGGGGTCCATGAGAATTTGATACAGGCATACAATGTGTGATAATAACATCAGAGTAAGTGGTGGTATCCATCACCTCAAGTATTTATCCTTTCTTTGCATTACAAACAATCCAATTATACTCTTTCGATTACTTTAAATGTACAATAAATTACTGTTGACTGTAGACACCCTATTGGGCTATCAAATACTAGATTTCTTTCATGCTACATATTTTTGTGTCCATTAACCATTCCTATTTCATCTCCCCACCCTACTACCTTTCCTACTCTCTAGTAACCTTCAGTCTGCTATCACTATGAGTTCAATTGTTTTTTTATCTTCCACAGATAGGTAAGAACCGGTGAAGTTTGTCTTTTTGTGCCTGGTTTATTTTACTTAACATAGCTCCATCCATGTTGTTGCCAATGACAGGATCTCATTATTTTAAAATAGCTAAATAGCACTCCATTGTAAATTTGTACTACGATTTCTTTATCTATTTGCCTGTTGATGGACACTCTTACTGCTTCCAAATCTTGGCTATTGTGAATAGTGCTGCAATAAATACAGAAGTGCAGGTATCTCTTCAAAATACTGATTTTCCCTTTTTTGAGTCTATGCCTTTTGGGTATGTCTTCTTTTGAGAAATATCTATTCAGGTCTTTTGCCCATGTTCTAATGAGATTATTAGACTTTTTCCCCCCTTTAAAGCTGTTTGAGCTCCTTTTATATTCTGGTAATTAATCCCTTGTCAGATGAGGAATTTACAAATAGTATCTCCCAATATGTGGGTTGTCTCTTCACTTTGTTGATTATATCCTTTGCTGTGCAAAGCACATGAAGCTTTTTAACTTGCTGTGATCCCATCTGTCCATCTTTCTTTGTCTGCCTGTGCTTTTGGGATGTTACTTAAGAAATCTTTGCCTACTTCAATGTCCTGTAGAGTTTCTACAATGTTTTATTTCAGTAGTTTCAGAGTTTCAGGTCTTAGATTTAAGTCTTTAAACAATTTTGATTTGATTTTTGTGTATGATGAGAGATAGGTGTCTAGTTTCATTCTTCTCCATATAGATCTCCAGTTTTTCCAGTACCATGTATTGAAAAGACTGTATGTTCTTGGAAAATTTGTAGAACATAAGTTTACTATAGATGGGTGGATTTGTTTTTGAGTTCTCTCTATTCTGTTCCATTGATCTACGTGTCTGTTTTCATCAGAGCAACATGCTTTTTTGGTCAGTATAGTTGTTTAGCATAATTTGAAATCCAGTAATGTGTTTCCTTCAGTTTTGTTCTTTTTCCTCAGAATAGCTTTGACCATTCTGGATGTTTCATGGTTTCCTTTTATTTTTAGACTTGTTTTTCTGTTTCTGTGAAGAATGTGACTGATATTCTCACATTAAATCTGTAGATTGCTTTGGGTAGTACTGGTATTTTCCCAATATTTTTCAATCCATGAACATGGACTATCATTCAATTTTTATGTGTCCTCTTTAATTTATTTCATTGATGTTTTATAGATTTTATTATAGAGAATTTTCACTCCAGTTAATTTCTTTGTATTTTATTTGTAGCTATTGCAAATGAAATTGCTTTTTGATTTCATTTTCTGATTGTTTACTGTTGGCATAGAGAAATGCTACTAATTTTTGAACACTGATTTTGTATCCTGCAATTTTACTGAATTTATCAATTTTAATAGCTTTTTGGTAAAGTTTATAGGTTTCTCATATTATGTACAAATGAGGATAATTTGACTTCTTCTTTTCCAATATGGATGTCCTTTATTTCTTTTTCTTGTCTGATTGTTCTAGCTAGAACTTACAGTACTAGGCTGAATAATAGTGATGAAAGCAGGCATCCTTGTCATATTCCAGATCTTAGAGGAAAAGGTATCAGTTCTTCCCCATTCAGTAATGATACTAGCTGCGGGTCTTTCATATCGGCTTTTATTATGTTGAGGTATGTTCCTTCTATACGCAGTTTATTGAAGTTTTTGACGTGAAAGGAAGTTGAATTTTATCAAATCCTTTTATAACATCAACTAAAATGATCATACGATTTTGTGCTTCATTCTGTTGCACTCATGTTATCTCATTTATTGATTTACATGTGTGAACCATCCTTTCATCCCAAGGATAAATGTGACTTGGTCATGATGAATGAACTTTTTACTGTGTTGCTGAATTCACTTTGATAGCATATTGTTGAGGATGTTTTAATCAATGTTTATCAGAGATACTGGCATAAATTTTTGTTTTTTTCTCATGGTTGTGTATCTAGTTTTGGTATCAGGTTAGTATTGGCTTCATAGAATGAGTTTGGAAGTATTTTCTCCTCCACTATTTTTGGAAATAGTTTGAGTAGGATTGGTATTAGTTATTCTTTAAATGTTTGGTAAAATTCAGCAGTGAAGCCATTAGGTCTCAATGTTTTCATTGTTGGGAGAATTATTATTTTGTCTTTTATCTCATTACATGTTATTCGGCTGTTTAGGTTTTAGATTTATTTAGGTTCAATCTTGGTGAGTTACATGTATGTAGGAATTTGTCCATTTCTTCCAGATTTTTCAATGTATTGGCATATAGTTGCCCCTGGTAACCTGTAATCATCTTTTGAATTTCTATGATATCAATTGTAATGTGTCCTTTTTCATCTCTGATTTTATCTTTTAACTTTTTATGTTTATTAATTCAATTATTAGCTTTTATTTCAGGTTCCAGGGCACATGTGAAGTTTTGTTATATAGGTAAATTGCACGACTTGGTGGTTTTGTGTACAGATTATTTCATCACAATGTAATTAGCATAGTACCCAATCAGTAGTTTTTCACTTATCTGCTTCTTCTCACCCTCCACTTTAAAGTAGGCCCCAGAATCTATTGTTCTCTTCTTCATATCCATGTATACTGAGTGTTTAGCTCCCACTTATATGTGACAACCTGTGGTATCTGGTTTTATGTTCCCGTGTTAGTTCACTTAGGATAATGTCTTCTTGTTCCATTTATGTTGCTGCAAAGGACAAAATCTCATGCTTTTATGTGGCTATCTTATAGCATTCCATGGTGTACATGCACCACAAAATCTGTATTCTTTCCACCGTTGATGGGCATTTACATGGATTTCATTATTTGCTACTGTAAATAGTGCTGTGATGAACATACACATGCATGTGATTTTATCTGGGTCATCTCTCTTTGTCTCTCAGGCTAAAGTTTTGTCAATTTTGTGTATCTTTTAAAAAAAACAAGTTGTTGTTTCATCAATCTTTCATATTGTTTTTTCAGTTCAATTTTATTTATTTCTGCTCTGTTCTTTATTATTTTTTCTTCTACTCATTTGGGGTTTGGTTTGGTCTTGCTTTCTTAGTACACAAAAATGCATCGTTAGGTTGTTTATTTGAAGTTTTTCTACTTTTAATGTAAGCACTTACAGCTATAACTTTCTTATTAGTACTGGTTTTATCATATCCCACAGGTTTTGGTATGTCGTGTTTTCATTATCATTTGTTTCAAAATTTTTTAAGTTCCTTTTTAATTTCTTTACTGACCCACTGGTCATTCCAGAGCATATTGTTTAACTTCCATTTGTTTTTAGAGTTTCCAAAATTATTATTATTAATTTCTGGTTTCATTCCATTGTGGCTAGAGAAGATACTTGATATAATTTCGATTTCTTTACATTTTTAAGGCTTGTTTTGTGACCTAACCTATATTTTATCCTTGAGAAGAAGTCATGGGCTCCAAAGAATTTGTATTCTTCAGTCATTGGATGAAATGTTCTGTAGAGCTCTATTAAGTCCATTTGGTCTATAATGCAAATTAAATTTGAGGTTTCTTTGATTTTCTGTCTGGGAGGTCTGTCCATGGAGTATTAAAGTGTCCAATCATTATTGTACTGTGATCTATCTCTCTCTTTAACTCTAATAATATTTGTTTTTTATAATTGGGTGCTCTAGTGTTGGGTGCATATGTATTCCCAATTGCTATATTGTTGAATTTTCCCTTTTATTATTAATAACCTTTTTCTCTACTTATAATTTTGTCTTGAAATCAATTTTTTTCCTGATGTAAGTATAGCTACTTCTGCTAAATATCTTTTTCTATCCCTTTATTTTCAGAATATGTTTGACTTTAGAAATGAAGTGTTTTTAGTAGGGAACAAATTATTGGGATTTTTTTTCTTTTTATTTTTCATTCAGCCACTCTATGCCTCTTTGGAATGCAGAGGTTAGTCTGTTTACATTCAGTAATATTATTTATAAGTAAGGACTTACTCCTGCCCTTTTCTTATTTGTTTTCTGATTGTTTTATAGTCTTCCCTTTCTTTGTCTTCCTTTTAGTAAAGGTAATTTTCTGTGGTAATATGTTTTATTTTTTTGCTTTTTATATTTTTGTGTGTCTGTTCTATGATTTTTGATTCAAGTTACCATGAGGCTTGCATACAATATCTTATAACCCATTATTTTAAGCTGATGACAATTTATTACTAATTTCATAAACGTACAAGCAAATAGTAAACTAACAGAAGCTCTACATTTTAACTTGGTAATTCTTCTTTTTCACTTTTTATTTTTTCTATTCATACCTTATTGTACTGACCACATGGTCAGTTTGAAAAGTTGTTGTAGTTATTATTTTGATTGATTCATTTTTTAGTCTTTCTTTTCAATATATGAGTAATTTACACACTAAAATTATGATATTATAATGTTCCATGTTTTTCTGTGTATTTACTATTGTCAGTAACTTTTGTATCTTCAGGTGATTTCTTATAATAATTTTTTCTTTCAGATGGAAGGACATTCTTTAGCATTTCTTGCAGGACAGGTCTGGTTTTGATAAAATCCCTCAGGTGTTTTTGTTTTTGTTTTTTTTGGCTGGGAAAGTAACTTTCCTGTTTGAAGGATATTTTTGCTGGATATACTGTTCTAGGATACAAGTTGTTTGTTTGCTTGTGTGTTTTTTTTTCTTCTATAGTTTAAATGTTATGCCACTCTCTCCTAGCCTGCATGTATTTCACCATGAAGTTTGCTGCCAAACATATTGAGACTTCACTGTATCTTGTTTCCTTTTTGTTGCTGCTTTTAGAATGTTTGTTAACCTTGACTTTTCGAAGTTTGAGTATTAAATGTCTTGAGGCTTCTTTAGTTAAAATCTGTTTGATATTCCATAACCTTCTTATAACTGAATATTAATTTCATTCTCTACATTTGTGAAGTTCTTTGTTATTATACCTTCGAATAAACTCTCTACCTCTATCTCGTCATCTCCCACCTTTTTAAGACAAAGAACTCTTAGATTTGCTACTTTGAGGCTGGCTTTTTTTCTAGATTGTGTAGGCATGCTTCTTTTAATAAACTCTTTTGTCCTTTTAATAAACTCTTTTGTGTATTTTTAAATAGCCTGTCTTCAAGCTGAGTAATTCTTTCTTCTGCTTGGTTAAGTTTTCTGTTAAGAGAGTCTGATGTATTCTTCAGTATGTCATTCCATTTTTCTACTCCAGAATTTCTATTTGATGCTTTTGTTAAAAAAATTCTTTTTAGTTATTTTAAGCTATTTATTAAATTTATTTAATAGAATTCTGAATTCTTTCGATGTATTTTTCCAAATTTCATCTAGTTTTCTCAAAACAGCTGCTTTAAATTGAAAGGTCACATATCTCTGACACTTCATGATTGGTCGCTGGTGCCTTGATGCTGTAGATATTCTTTGCCACCTAGACATTGAATAGTTAGGAGTTTACTGAAGTATTTACAGTCTAGTCTTGTTTGTATCCATCATTCACGGGAACGATTTCAATGTATTTGAAGGGACTTGGATATTATGATCTAAGTCTTTGGTCATTGTGCCATATCTGCATTAACAGGTACCCCAACCCAAAATAATTTATAGATTCAATGCTATCCTTATCAAGCTACCATTGACTTCCTTCACATAAATAGAAAAAAATACTTTAAATTTCATATAGAACCAAAAATGATCTCATATATCCAAGACAATTGTAAGAAAAAAGAAAAAAGCTGGATGTATCATGCTACCTTATTTTAAACTATACTACAAGGCTACAGTAACCCAAACAGCATGGTGCTAGTACCAAAACAGATCTATAGAACAATGGAACAGAACAGAGGCAGAAGAAATAACATCACACATCTACAACTCTCAATCTTTGACAAACCTGACAAAAACAAGCAATGGGGAAAGGATCCTCTATTTAATAAATAGTGTTGGGAAAACTGGCTAGCCACATGCAGAAAACTGAAACTGGACATCTTCCTTACACCTTATACAAAAATTAACTCAAGATGGAATATAGACTTTAACATAAGAAAGACCTAAAATCATAAAAACCCTAGAAGAAAACCAAAGCAATACTATTTAGGATACAGGCATAGGAAAAGACTTCATGTCTAAAACACCAAAAGCAATGGCAACAAAAGCCAAAATTAACAAACAGGACCTAATTAAACTAAAGAGCTTCTGCAGAGCCAAAGAAACTATCATCAGAGTTAACAGGCAACCTGTAGAATGGGAGAAAATTTTTGCAATCTATCCACCTGGATATCAGATGGATAGAAAGGTTAATATCCAGAATCTATAAAGAACTTAAACAAATTTACAAGAAAAAAAAATCTCATCCAAAAGTGGGCAAAGGATATGAACAGACACTTCTCAAAAGAAGTCTTTTATGTTGTCAATAAACATATGAAAAAAAGTTCATCATCACCGGTCACTAGAGAAATGCAAATCAAATCCACAATGAGACACTATCTCCTGCCAGTTAGAATGGTGACAATAAGTCAGGAAACAACAGATGCTGAAGAGGATATGGAGAAATAGAAATGCTTTTACACTGTTGGTGAGAGTGTCAATTAATTCAACCATTGTGAAAGATACTGTGGTGATTCCTCAAGGATCTAAAACCAGAAATACCATTTGATTCAGCAATCCCATTTGAACCAGCAATGTAATATTGCAATACCCAGCAATATTACTGGGTATATATCCAAAGGATTATAAATAATTCTATTATAAAGATACATACATGTGCATGCTTATTGTGGCACTGTTCAAAATAGCAAACACTTGGAACCAACCCAAATGCCCATCAACGATAGACTGGATAAAGAAAAGGTGGCATATATACATCATGGAGTACTATGCAGACATAAAAAAGGATAAGTTCATGTTCTTTGCAGTGACATGGATGAAGCTGGAAACCATCATCCTCAGCAAACTGACCCAAGAACAGAAAACCAAACACCTCATGTTCTCACTCATAAGTGGGAGTCGAACAATGAGAACACATGGACACAGGGAGGGGAATATCACACACCAAGGACTGTCAAGGGATGGAGGGCTAGGGAAGGGATAGCATTAGTAGAAACACCTAATGTAGAGTATGAGTTGATGGGTGCAGCAAACCACCAAGGCACATGTATACCTATGTAACAAATCTGCATGTTTTGCACATATATCTCAGAACATAAAGTATAAAAATAAAATAAATAAATAATAAAATAAAGGTGCCTCAAGCCTGATAATGCTGCAGCTCTTGAAAACTCATAGAGGTACTACCTTAGTGGTCTTGAATAAGATTCAGAAGAATTATCTGGATTACCAGGCAGATATTCTTTTTCCTTCCAAACAAATGGAGTGTTTCTTTCTGTGATTAGCTTCCTGGTACGTGGGGATATGTGACATAAGCACCTTTTGGCCACGACCACTATATCTAGACTGGGTCAGACCTGATGCTTGCACATTTTTGTGTCTCATCCAAGGCCCATGATAAATACTACTTGGCTACCACCTATGTTCATGCAAAGCCCTAAGGCTTTACAATTAGCAGGTGAAGCCAGCCAGGCTTGTGTCCTTCCCTTCAGCGTGATGAGATCCTCCAATCCCAGGTGAGTCCAGAGATGCCATCTTGAAGGAAAGGCCTATAGTCAAACTTTATGTATCTACCTGTTGCTCTATTCTTCTGCAACTAAGCTGGCACACAAGCCACAAGGCAAAGTTCTTCCCACTCTTCCCTCCCTTTTCCACAACGAGAGGTGTCTCTCCCCATAGCCACCACCAATCTAGGCCCATAGCAAGCACTTCCTGGCTACTGTCAATGTTTATTTAGGCCAAGGGCTCTCCAGCCAGCTTGTTGTGAATGCTACGAGGCCTAGGACTCTCCCTTCAGGGAAGTGAGCTCCCCTGTCATTCAGAGAAGGTCCAGAAAAGCCATCCCGAAGCCAAAACCTTGAACTAGGGACCCCCAAAATCTGCTCGATGCTCTACCCCACTGTGGCCAACCTGTTACTTTAACAGCAAAACAACAACTTCTTTACACTCCTCTATCCTTTACTCAAGCAGAAGGAGTCACTACCCATAGCCACCACAGCCCAAAATGCATTGGGTCACACATGAATCCAGCATGTCCCCAAGTCTCACCCAAAACCCATTATGAATGCTGCCTGGACCCCACTTCTGATTATTCAGGGCCAAGAGCTCTTTAGGCAGCAGGATTTAGACCCAATTGTATCAGAACCTGGTTCTTCCCTTCAATGCAGCAGATTCCTTTCTAGTTCAAGGTATGTATAGAATTGTTGTCTGGAGGCTAGCGTCTGGAATGGGGACCTTAGGACTCTGTCTGGCACTCTATACCACTGTGGCTGAGTTGCTATCCAAGTTTCAAGACAAGGTCCTTTTTACTCTTCCCTCCCTTCTCCTTAAGCAGAAGGAAGGAGTCTCTCCTGGAGCTTCAAGATGTGATGCCTTGGGTTGAGGGAAGGCTGGTGCAAGCACTCCCTTGGCTGCCTCAGCTGACGTTTCATTGGGTTGCATGCCTCCTTGCCTCCCAAGTACACTGGCTATGAACAGAGCATGGTACCAGTGCTATCCCAGGAATGGCAGTTCTGGAGGCCTAGATTGCCTTTAAAGTTTATTTAGAACCCCAGAACACCTTAGCCTACATTGGAGAGGCCTGTAAAACTCAGGTTCTGACTGCTAGGATGGGCAATTTCCCTCTGGCTAGGGCTGTTCTAAATCTCCCCACTATGAGTACCAGTGGAGTTCTTCTCAGTGTTGCTTTCTGCTGTTACAGGCAGCACTGAGTTCCAATGCAAAGTCCCACAATCATTACACTCTCCCTTCCTCAAGCAAGCAGATTCTCTGTGTACCATGTGGCCACTGCTAGGGGATGAGGAAGGAGTGGCATCAGCAATTCAAGACTATCTTTTTTACCCCTTTCATGTCTTTCTCACTTAAATGAAGTTAAAACCAGGTGCTGTGACCACTCACCTGATTTTTTTGGTCCTTATGAGTCTAAATACTTTTTGATTTTTTGTGTGGATACTTGTTCCATTTGGTGTTCCTGCAAGGAGGACACTTGGTGGAAGCTTCTATTCAGCCTTCTTGCTCCACCTCTTCTCCCTGGTTTAACCATTTTTACTGTACTTTCAATGGCATTAAATACATGCATATAATTTTACAAATTATCACCATCCATCTCTATAATTCTCTTCATCATGAAAAACTTAAACTATTTTCTCATTAAACAATAACTCCCTATTCTCACTCCCTCAGACCCTGTAAGAAACTGTTCTAAATTCTGTAGACTTAGTATATGAATTTGACTATGATAGGTATCTCATATAAGTGCAATCATGCTGTATATGAATCTCATGCCCCACTTATTCACTTAGCATATTGTCTCAAGATTTGTCCACATCGTAGTATGTTTCAGAATTTTCTTCCTTTTTTAAGGCTAGTAATATTTCTTTATATGTATTTTGTTTATCTAATCATCTGAAGGTAGATGCTTAGATTGCTTCCACATTTTATCTATTGCAAATAGTACTGCTATGAATTTGGGTATACAAGGCTATGGACTGAATTGTTTACCCATAAAATGTGTATTTTGAAACTTTAACCTTCAATGTGATAGTATTTGGAGATAGTGTTTTTAGGATAAAATTATGACTCAATAAGATCAAAAGAATGGGGTCTTTATATGATAGGACTTTTGGACTTCGAAGAGAAAGAGATTAAATAATTTCTCTATTTCTCTCAAGGCACAGAGGAAAGGACATCTGAACACATAGGGAGAATGCAGCAGTGTGCAGGCAAGGAAGAGACACATCGCCAGGAATGAAACTGGCTAACACTTTAGTCTTGGACTTAGCAGCCTCTAGAACTATGAGAAATAAACTGCCATTGGTTACCCCACCTAGTCTATGGTATTTTATCATGACAGCTGAAGAAGACTAACATAAAAAATTCTGTTCAGATTATTGTTTTTAATTTTTTTTTAGCAGATACCCAAAAGTGGAATTGCTAGGTCCTATATTTTTAAATTTTTGAGGAAGGGCCAGGCTGTCATTCATAGCAGCTATACTATTTTGCATTTTCACAAGCAGTGAACAAGGATTTAAATTTCTCCACATCGTGGCCAATAGTTATGTGCTGTTTTGCTTTGTTGCTTGGTCTTTTATGGTAACCATCATAATGCGTGTAAAGTGGTATCTCATTGTGGTTTTGATTTGCTTTTCCTAATGATTAGTTATGTTGATGATATTTCATATGTCGGCTTTCACCTTTAACTCACTTTTATTCTCTGAATTATTTAACATATTTTCATTCTGTTTCCTATACTTATAACAAAAATTGCACCTTATTTACCTGGGAAGAAGTCCAATTTTTGCTTAAAATTTATCTTCTTTGTAAAATCTTCATGAATACTACTGTCATATTAATATGTCTTTTTCTGGACATCTATTTTCTTTTTTATACCATGATTACTGTTATTTCCAAAGCTTGAAGTGGATTATAATTAGACATATGTGGGCCTTCTTCTACTTGACAAAACTTTGTTCTTATTCATTTTGTTTTTCTCACCATCTATAAATGCTGAATTAATTCATTCACAAAGAAGAACTCTTTATTTAGACGATTCATTAGAGCTTTTGTATATTAATGTGTAGTTTTATGTGTGATTATTTCATGAAATATAAATTGTATTTCCTTAGAAACGCTAAATATCTAGGTAGAAAATCTAGGTATATTTGATATTGATGTCAGAAATAACTGATGGCTCGGTGTAAGGGAAATACTATTAGAGTATATCTTTTATGATTACTTGTACAGATATGTCATTGAATAGAATTTTGATTACTGTTTAAGTCTTTTTATGTTGGTACTATCTATATCTTTGTAGCTAAAGTATATATCCAAAGGTAAAAAGCTTTTCTAAGCTTCATTTGACCAGATTTTCTGGTAAACATAAATCTAATCTACTGTAGTACTTTCTTCTGTCAGACTCAATTAGGAAAGGCACGGTTAGAAATTTGATTGTAAACAGCAACTTGTAATTCATATTTTCCTATGACAATGGGCACTGTAAAATATTTTCCACTGAACCCTGAACAAAGGTAAGGAGTTGTAATATAGCATTTTTTATAGCCATCTTGCAAAATTTTGTGCTATTCTCATCTCTTATTCTTCCTAGAAACTTATTCAAGCGGCAAGTACTATCAATAGCAGATACAAGAAAGAACAAGGTAGCACTAAAACAAATAACATATAACTTTCTTACACTGGGCCCAAAAGCATCTTGCAACTATAGAAAGTTTATAGATAAGAAATTATATGACTACTTAGAAATCTAAGGTGCTGTTCCAAATCTAGTGCCTTGGGTACCTATAAAGTATATAAGAGCAGAGATTAATCTCAAAATCAAGAAATAATAGTAGAGTCCCACTTTTCTTCCTCTGGTAATAAAGACAAATCCTCAATTAAAAAAGTGATTTCTATTTGGCATAATACTAACCAAGACTTCATGACTAATTTACTGAGATATTAACTAAAAATAGACATCAGTAAAAAGGGTGAAAATTTGTTTTCTGCTTTGCACCAACATAATTCTTGTTATATTAAATGATGATATGGATGTACAAGAGATCAGTTCCCATGAAGTGGAGTAAAAAATCAGACCTTGAAATAGAAAATATTATTTAGCTTAACTGCAATAATATATTTCATGGTAATACACATTAGAATGTACACACGATTTATGTGATTTTTTTTGGCTTAGTTTTGTCTGAGATCCCATGATATTAAGTATTACCTACTCCCATATTTCAAAATGATATGCCAGACCCTCTAGAATTGACTCACATAGAAGTTGATTGAAAACTGATGTTTTAGCCCTTAGGTAACTATTCAGTTTCAGCCTGTTAATTAGACTGGAAAGGCCAAAAAATGGGTAGAGATATAATAATTCTATTCAAAAAAACTGTGATAATTATTTGTCATTTATTCAAATGACAAGATTATATCTAAAACAACACATGCAAGCAAACTAGAGGGTCAGATGATGATCACACATGGAAAAGATATAGGACTGTGTTGCTTTATGTCCTTTCAAAGAAGGATATCTGGAAGAGAAAGGAAAAATCAGCAGTTAAATGCTGAGGAGATCTTCTTCTGGTTGTTTAGAGGTGATAGGAAAAGAGACTACTGAGAAGGGGGTGGTACATTAGGAAATCACATATGTTTTATTCACATATGCAACAATAAAATGTGAAACTCAGTTTACAATTGGAAGGCCAAATGAGAATTCCATGGCTCATTGCCTCTTATTTTTCCCCAAAATGTTAGATGATCAATTGTAGTCTAATGTCAGAGACTACAATTAGCAAGCTAAGAAGTAAGCTCTATTTGAAGAGATGGGATAATCTAATCAGTTTTCCCTTTG
Source organism: Cacajao melanocephalus (assembly GCA_963573385.1). NCBI lineage: Eukaryota > Metazoa > Chordata > Mammalia > Primates > Pitheciidae > Cacajao > Cacajao melanocephalus. The sequence continues at coordinate 55,312 of CAUYLG010009614.1, forward strand.
CCTATGGCCAGCTCAAATGGGGAAGGGCATTAAAATTAGAAGGTTATTTCTGATTATCATACTGAACTGGACATTACTGTATTAAAAGACTGACTTGTTTAAAGTGACAGAATAATTTATTATCTGAAAGTTATTCGTAAGACTACAACCTGGACCAGGAAATGAATTAGCCATACAGAGTCTATTGGAAAATGAAGATCTGGGCAGTAGGTTTACTCATTGATACTGAAAGAATATTGTTTCTAATCCTAGTTATTGACTATACTAAAGCAACAAATGTTAATTCTTACCGATACTTCCAATTTTATGTTCCAGTTCATATGGATATTTTCAGGTTCCTAATAGCAAGAATTTCTCATTTCTTTTCCATTTGTGTTTTTAAATTTTGTTTGTTTTAGAGACAGGGTCTGGCTGTCACTCAGACTGGAGTCCAATGACATCATTGTAATTCACTGCAGCCTGAAACTCCTGGGCTCCAGCAATTCTCCTATCTCAAGTACCTAGGACTACAGGTGCATGCCACCACACCCTGCTAATTGTGTGTGTGTGTGTGTGTGTGTGTACAGACAGGTTCTTGTTATGTTGCATAGGCTGGTGTTGAATTACTGGCCTCAAGTAAGTGATTCTACTGTTTCAGCCTCTCAAAGTACTGAGATAACAGGCTTGAGCTACCAGGCCCAGCCTCTCCATTTTATAATTGTGTCTCTTTTAAAGTGAATGAGAATTATTCTGGTAACATTAACTTATCAATCAATCAGATCTTACTGGAATTCACATAAAATAATTAAAATCTCACAATTATGAAAAATAATAAAAGTCCTGAGGAACAATGTTTTTTTAAGCCTGAAATATAACCAACTAACACCATGCACTCAAAATGCTTTATCCAAAAGTCATATGAAACCATTTTTGTGTCTTTATTTGATATCAAATAAATACATGCTTCCATATTTTATTAATTTTAAGGCTTTTCTTCTTCATTTTTAACTTAATGGTATGTGATGTAATTTTAAAACTATGGAAATGTACATGTTTCCAAAGTCAACATTATATCAACAGGTATACTATCCTCTACCCCGTTTGAGTTGTATACTCTAAGTCATTTAATTTCTAATCTGAAGTTTTAATTATATTGTATCAAATTTTATCCTGATCAAATTTTACCCTGTTCAAATTTTTTCTGTTTCACAGCTTTCTTCTCTTTGTGAGTTTCACTGCTGAAAAGTCTTGGTTTTCCTTTCTAAATAGGATATCCACATTATCTTAAAGTTGGATGTTCCAGTGTTGACTTGAATGTATGCTACTGTCAACATGCTTGATGACAACTTGATTTTCTTTTCCTTTGTTAATGTTTCCCACTTTGTCTTTAATAGCTAGTATTATTTTCTGTCAGTTTTCCCAGGTAAACAGTGAAGTCTTTCAGGAATTGGTTCCACTTTAACATCAAGAAAGTGGTCTTGAATCCTGATTGTGAATTTTGGGTCTGATTAATCTTTTATTTTCACTTTTTAGGCAATTATAAGCATTTTTGGTCATCCTGGCCTATCTTCTATATCTATCACTTTTTCTCTGATTCTTTCCAAATTTTTAAATTAATTTTTCTTTTTAAAATTTCTATTTAATATTTAAATCCAGAGTTAAAAATAAAAGCAAAATAAAGGGTGCATGTGTGGAAGAATAAAATAAAGTATTTTATTTTTTAAACCTTAAATACACATATAAATAAAACTTAAATACAAATAAAATAATAAATTACAAATTTAAAGGAAAAGAAGCATAAAAAGCAAAAGATAGGGAAAAAAGAAGAAACTAATGACAGAAAAGAGAAATATACACCAAATAATAATTAAATAAATTAACCATTTAAAAAGTAACAAACCATCAGGTAACCTAATTTTGAAAAACAGAAAGCACAAATATATAAAGAAATTAAAAGTGGAAAATAACTATTAAAACAAAAATAACTTAAACAGGAAATTACTTTGTGTAAAACTACGAAAATAAAGTTGAAAGCCCTGATAAATTGGATAACTTTTTGGAATTCCATCATCATTGGAAACTACAATAGAGATCAAATGTCTAAAAGACAAAAGAAAAAGTAGTAAAGGATCCCCCTGCCCACCACCAAAATGACGAATTCCTGGTAATTGCTAGGAATTCTATCAAATATCCAAAACTACAGATGCCATTGCTACTTAAACTATTTCAATCACTTGCAATATTAAAGAATTTACAGGCCAATTATAAACTGATGTCAAATCCTGATAAATGTGAAACAACAGAAAAAACAAATGATAAATATTTATGCAAAAATAAAATATTTTGCACATCAGAGCCAAAGGATATTATAAACATAATCCATTAAGATAACCCAAGTGAAGTTCATCTCAGGAGCAAGGCAGTAATTAAAATGAGAAAACCCATTGATATTTATCATATTAACAAATTTAGGGGAAAAAATTATAGAATCACTTCTTTACATTTCAAAAAAATCTCAATATATTTGATTACATGAGATCATTATAAATTCTTTATTATTAAGAAACCTAAAGTGTCCAAGTAAATATTTGCATAAGTGATTTTATAAAAATATAAACAAATATGATAAATTCATTTGAATACTGTAATTCCAAAAAGAAATTAATACTTGCTACTCATCCTCAGACTCAAATCCTTCATTTAACTTCAAAGATCTCAATATCTAGCTGAACAATGGCAATTGCCATCCATGGACAAATAAACACATACACATACATATATGCATACCTGAAATTCTTTCATAGTAAGTAAATTTAGATACATGTTAGATAATGAAATAAAATCAGTGATATAATAAAAATTTGGCCTGATTAAACATGATCATACATATATGGGCCTCAGTCACAGACACAAGACAGGTCAAATATTGAGAGGTATACAAAATCTATCAATCTATTGCCATGATTCCAATTACTATCTGATGCCTACATTGCCCAGTTCTTCACAGTTCTTCTAGTTCTAGTTGCACTTTTATTAATTACAGCATTTCCTAAGAAGCGGAATCCAAATTACTGGTGATTTAGGAGATTATTTTAGGATTAAGCTGAGCCTCTTGAGGCACAGACTTATTCTTTTCCTCTAGAACTCCAGCTGTGGGCTTGATTCTGTTAGGATTTTGCATGGCAGGGCTATGATATAACAATGAGTGCCCTTTGTTATCAAGGTTTAGACAGCTCTGACCACAATGTACTTCCCTCACTTCAGTTTGCACTAAGCTTAAGAAACACAAAGGCAACTCATGCTTTAAGTCCTTGACTTACCCCCAGAGCTACTTTCTGAGTCTGCTAGAACCTGAAAGCTCTAGATGATGGAGGAGAAAAAAAGGAGATCTTTTAATTTATTACGTTTCTTAAAATATCTTTTCCTCAGGAGAAAATGAAGACAGGCACCAGGTTGCCTCTAGCTTCTTTATGACTGTTCAAAGTGTTCCCATTACTTAGTAAGAACTGAAATTACAATCTGGCTAATAATGTTACCCTTTCTCACCATGAATACATTTTCTCAGTGTCAATGACTTTCTGAACTAAATGGCAGAATTATAATGTGAGTATAGAGCCTCATCTTTATTTTAAATGAAGAAAGACAGTTAACCACTTAAAGCATTTTATTCTTACTCAGAAAAAAAAATTAGGCATAAAATATTTTTGATAAATTAATAAAATCATTTAAAATTGTGCTTATAACTAATTCATTATACTTTATGGTTTAATTGCATTATTTTAATATTTATTTCCATATATGACAATTGCTACTTATTTTCATTAATGACAGAGGTAGGTTTTCTTTTTAAAATAAATGTAAGTAAAACTGTGAATCAATTTAAATATAAATATTAAGCAAGTTAAACAGATGGTGAAATTTAACAAAAATTGTGAAAATGCTACTCAAATTCTGAAGTATAAATATATTTGCTGAATGAAAACGTAATCTCAGTTATCCCAGATTTTCAACAGATATATAATGAAATACCTGTCTTTGACCCTAAGCTTGCTGTCCTATTTCTTAGCTGTTGACATTATCACCTATCAGTCTAACAGTGATTCTCTCTTTCCTCTTTTCATTATTGTTTCTGATTTGTTGTTCTAGTGAGTCATAATGTTATCTCTACATGTATCCTTAGTATTATATTTGATCTCCATCTGTATTTATGATATCTATTATATCACTGGAACATGCACATTTTACATATTGATTTCTTTTTCAAACTCCTTAGTTTAACTCATCTTTTGTTTAAATGAATTTTTTTAAACCTTCAGTGTTAGTGCTTTGCAACTCATGTTGTAACTCTAAGCCACCCTCATGTTATCCCCAGAACTGCCATTCTAAAATACAATTCTGATCACATAAATTTATGGATTTAAAAGCCTTTGCCAATTTTTTATTGTCTATAAAGCAGAGCTCAACCTCAGTATGGCGAGTTGTGTCCTTTATATTTTAGCCCCAGACTAGATGTTCAATATCATCACTATCTCAACAGAAATCCTAGTGTAGCATCCAGGCATGCCAGGCTTTGTAATAATAATTTATCTTTAAAAAAAAGTCACTACTTCAGAGCAAGATCAAAAAAACTCAAAAGCTAACAGAAGACAAGAAATAACTAAGATCAGAGCAGAACTAAAGGAGATAGACACAGAAAAATCTCTTCAAAAAATCAACCAATCCAGGAGCTGGTTTTTTGAAAAGATCAACAGAAAAGACAGACCATTAGCCAGATTAATAAAAAATAAAAAGAGAGAAGAATCAAATAGATGCAATAAAAAATGATAAAGGGGACATCACCACTGATTCCACAGAAATACAAGCTGCCATCAGAGATTACTATAAACAACTATATGCACACCAACCAGTAAACCTGGAAGAAATGGATCAATTCCTAGACACTTTCACTCTCCTAAGACTAAACCAGGAAGAAGTTGAAACCCTAAATAGACCAATAACAAGGCCTGAAGTTGAGGCAGCAATTAATAGCCTACCAACTAAACAAAGCCCAGGTCCAGGTGGGTTTACAGCAGAATTCTACCAGATATGTATAAAGAGGAGCTGGTACCATTCCTTCAGAACTATTCCAAACAATACAAAAAGAGGGAATCCTTATCAACTCATTTTATGAGACCGACATCATCCTAATACCAAAACTGGGCAGAGACGCAACTAAAAGAGAAAAACTTCAGGCCAATATCCATGATGATCATCAATGCAAAAATCTTCAATAAAATACTGGTAAACAGAGTGCAACAGCAAATCAAAAAGCTTATTCATCATGATCAAGTAGGCTTCACCCTGGGGATGCAAAGCTGGTTCAACATACCCAAGTCTATAAATGTAATCCATCATATAAACAGAACCAAAGAAAAAACCACATTATCTCAACAGATGCAGAGAAGGCCTTCAACAAAATTCAACAGTGCTTTATGCTAAAAACCCTCAATAAACTAGGTATCAACAGAACATCTCTCAAAATAATAAAAGTTATTTATGACAAACCCACAGCCAATATCATACTGAACAGGCAAGAGCTGGAAACATTCCCTTTGAAACCTGGCACAAGACAAGGATGCCCTCTCTCACCATTCCTATTCAATACAGTATTGGAATTTCTAGCCAGAGCAATCAGGCAAGAAAAAGAAATAAAGGGTATTCAATTAGGGAAAGAGGATGCCAAATTGTCTCTCTTTGCAGATACCATGATTGTATATTTAGAAGACCCTGTGGTCTCCGCCAAAAATCTCCTGAAACTGATAAATTCAGCCAAGTCTCTGGATACAAAATCAATGTGCAGAATTCACAAACATTTATACACACCATTAACAGACAAACAGAGAGCCAAATCAAAAGTGAACTCCCATTCAAAATTGCTACAAAGAGAATAAAATACCTAGGAATACAACTAACAAAGGATGTAAAGGACCTCTTCAAGGAGATCTGCAAACCACTGTTTAAGGAAATAAGAGAGGACACAAACGGATGGAAAATCATCCCATGCTCATGGTTGGGAAGAATCAACACCGTGAAACTGGCCACACTGTCCAATGTAATTTATAAATTCAGTGCTATCCCCATCAAGCTTCCAATGACTTTCTTCAAAGAACTGGAAAAAACCACTTCAAACTTCATATGGAAGCAAAAGAGAGCCCACATAGCCAAAACAATCCTAAGCAAAAAGAACAAAGCTGGAGGCATCATGCTGCCTGACTTCAAACTATACTACAAGGCCATAGTAATCAAAACAGCATGGTACCAACACCAAAACAGAGACATAGACCAATGGAACAGATCAGACGCCTCAGAGGCAATGCCACACATCTATAACCATCTGATATTTGACAAACCAGAGAAAAACAAGCGATGGGGAAAGGATTCCCTGTTTAATAAATGGTTTTGGGAAAACTGGCTAGCAGTGTGCAGAAAGCAGAAACTGGACCCCTTCCTGACACCTTACACTAAAATTAACTCCAGATGGATTAAAGATGTAAACATAAGACCTAACACCATAAAAACCCTGGAAGAAAACCTAGGCAAAACCATTCAGGACATAGACATAGGCAAGGTCTTCATGGCTAAAACATCAAAAGCAATGGTAACAAAAGCCAAAATAGACAAATGGGATCTAATTAAACTCCAGAGCTTCTGTACAGCAAAGGAAACAATCATTAGATCAAACCGGTAACCAACAGAATAGGAAAAAAATTTTGCAATCTACCCATCTGACAAAGGGCTAATATCCAGAATCTACAAAGAACTAAAACAGATTTCCAGGAAAAAACAAACAAACCCATTCAAAAGTGGGTAAAGGATATGAACAGACACTTTTCAAAATAAAACATCCATGAGGCCAAGAAACATGAAAAAATGTTCATCACCACTGGTCATTAGAGAAATGCAAATCAAAACTATATTGAGATACCATCTCACACCAGTTAGAATGGCGATCATTAAAAAATTTGGAGACAACAGATGCTGGAGATGATGTGGAAAAATAGGAACACTTTTACACTGTTGGTAGGAGTGCAAATTAGTACAACCATTGTGGAAGACAGTGTGGCAATTCCTCAAGGACCTGGAAATAGAAATGCAATTTGACCCAGCAATCCCATTACTGGGTATATACACAAAGAATTATAAATTGTTCTATTATAAAGACACAAGCATGCGTATGTTGATTGCGGCACTGTTTACAATAGCAAAGACCTGGAACCAACCCAAATGTCCATCAACAATAGACTGGATAAAGAAAATGTGGCACATATACACCATGGAATACTATGCAGCCATAAAAAATGATGAGTTCATGTCCTTCATAGGGACATGGATGAATCTGGAAAGCCATGATTCTCAGCAAACAGACACAGGAACAGAAAATCAAACACCACATGATATCACTCATAGGCAAGTGTTGAACAATTAGAACACGTGGACACAGGGAGGGGAGCATCACACATTGCTGTCAGTTGTGGGGAGCTAGGGGAGGGACAGTATTGTGTGGGGAGGGTGGGGAGGGATAACATGGGGAGAAATACCCAATATAGGTGATGGGTGGAGGAAGGCAGCAAACCACTCTGCCATGTATGTATCCATACAACAATCCTGCATGATCTGCACATGTACCCCAGAACCTAAAGTACAATAATATAATAATAATAAGTCACTACTTCTAACAGAATTTGCTTTGTACTCTATCTGTTCAATTCCTGCTTCTCATTTAAGATGTAACTCATTTATCATCCCTTCTTCAAAGTCTTCCTAAATTCCTAAAAACAACATTAATTATTCATTCCTTTATGATAATACTTAGTTCTTTGCTATATTATGTTAGAACATTCTACTTTATGTGATTCATGTCTATGTCTACTTTTATTACTACATAGGGAGGTTTTATACATGAGAAGCAGTACAATACAGTGATTCATCTAATATTCTGTGGTCAACAAGACCTGGGCACAAAATCCTAGAATAAGTTGGATTTCTGGTAAATCTCAGATGAATGAATAATTGAATGAATTAAATAGGCAAAAATCATCCCATGCATCAAACTATTCTTTATACCCACATCTTCCTTACCTAGTACATTCCTTAAAGTCCTTGTTCGCTTTTATCTTTTAACAAACTAATCCTACTTACTGTATTTTTTTAAATGGACTTAGACAGATGGTACACAAATGACCATTCTGTAATAAATGGTAAAATGTCACTTGTTAAATGTGTGGGTTGAACTGGAAAATATATGCTTCCTTCCATTTCCCACAGTTTCTGACCTCAAAGAGCACATCCCTGCTGTGTGATAGGTTTATGTTTAGCCATGCCTTTTAAAGATTTTATGACATCAGTAAAATTATAATTGTGCATCATCTAATTATGTAATTAACACACACAAATTATGTGATTAAAACTATTTACATTAAACATGCAATTAGATCAAATTATGCTAATAGGAAAATGCAGGATAACTAAAACTAATTTTAAAAGTAGAGAAATTAACTCAGACAAACTACATTTAAATACCATCACGTTTAAAAGTAAGCAAGCAAATATTCCTGTTTTATCTCTATGAGTTCAGACTCTAATCTACTTGTCTTCCTGCTTTCATCTTCCCTCTCCACTTCAAACTCTATGTATGAAACAGTTAACTGTCCAAAATACAGATACAGCATTCTCCTTCTCCACTTAAAAACTGAGATAGGCACTCATTTCTTGTTAGAAACAATTAGTACTTTCACTCCTCAAGAGTAGGGGTGACCTTAGCTTTCCCTAAGTTCTGTGAATCTTTATAGTGAATCATCAAAACGAAAAGAGATTTGGAGAAACCCTTGAATTTGCATTTGGCATCTGAAGTGAGGGTAATCTTGTACGGACTCTTGCCTCTCACTTTGTATTTGACTCTAACTTCTTACAGCTGGAGTTGAAAACCTTGGGGAAAGTTGGCATTCTAGAGGATTGTACCCTTAACCATGAGTTGGAATTTGGCTAACCATGATAGAAGCTTTTGTTCAAATATTTGCAATCATTACAATAAATGTAATTTATTTATCAGAAAACCACTGACTTCTTCCCACAGGTTTAATATTTAGAACTACCATTGTCATTTCACTCAAAGCACTTTGTACTTCCCTTTTGATTTCTTCTTCAAGCTGCTTTCATCATCCCTCTCCAGTCCAAACTCTATGTATGACACTGTTACCTGCCAAAATACAGATTCAGCATGCTCCTTCTCTGCTTAAAAGCTGAGAGCAGCACTTACTCCTTTCTAAAAACAATTCCTTCTTCTTCTTCTCCATTAATTTTTTAAACTATGTTTTAGAACATTTAGGTTAGAGATTTTTTTTCAACTTTCATTTCTTACTTTAAAATTTTGTTAAATTTTTAATTAATGAATTAGACCTAAAGAATACCAATATTTGCAATTTAAGATTTCTTTCTGTCTAATGCATACATTAAATTTTACAGACAATCTATTATTGGACTAGGGTAATATTTAGATGTAAGACAAATACTATTTTGTCTGCTTTTAATTTAAATATGGTAAAGTTCACTCTTTTGATTCTACAGTTTCATGAATCTTGACAAATGCAGAGTCACGTAAATGTCACAACGAAAAGATACAGGACAGCCTATCATCCAAAGGAAATTTCTTTAGCTTTTAGTTATTTGTAGTCAAATCTTTTCTCCACCTCCAAGCTTTAGAAAACACAAATCTGCTTTCTCTTCTGTAGTTTTTCCAAAATGTTTATAAACGGAATCAGATGGTATGTATTATTCTGAGTGACTTGCTTCATTTATCATAATTCATTTGAGATTCACTGATGTTTTGTGTTTGTCAATAGTTTGTAACATTTGATTGTAAAGTTGACTAGCATTCCATCATGTGGATGTGCCACAGATTGTCTAGCCATTGACCAGTTTAAGGACATATGGATTGTTTCCAGGTTAGGGTGACAATACATAAAACTGCTACAGATTTTTGCAAAGAGGAATATAAGTTTTGCATTGTGAATATAAGTTTTCATTTTTAATTGAAAACACTAAAAGTAAAATAGCTATATTGTATGGTAATTGTATATTTAACATCATATGAAATGGCATAATTATTCTTTAAAGAGATTGTACCAGTCATCTTCCTATTAGCAGTGTATGAGAATTCCAGCTGCTTTTCATCCATGATAGCATTTAGTATTTTCAGTTTTTAAAATTCCACTCTAGTTGGGGTTTTTTGTTGAAATGACTAAAATCCTCAGTTTTGTTACATAAAATTGGGCTACTTATATATTCTGATAAAAGTTGTTTGTGAAATTGTGATTTGCAAATGTGTTACTTCAGTCTCTGGTTTGGCTTTTAACTTTAATTATGCTGAAGTCCAAGTTATCAACTTTTTCTTAACATATTATGATTTTAGAATCACGTATAAAAACTTTTTTTACCATTCTCCTGCGATTTCTTGTAAAAAGCTCCATAGTTTAGTTTTATAGTTAGATCTATGATCCATTTTTAGATAATTTTTACATAAAATGTGAGGTATATATTAAGGTTTATTTTTACATATGGATATCAACTTTTCTAGAATTTTCTTAGAAAATATTATCTCTTTTTTCAACTAATTGCCTGTTCATGTTTGTCAAAAACTAATTGATCAGATCATGTGAGCATGTATACGGATATTCTATTCTGTTGCATCTGCCTGTTTGTACCCTTTTACTTAAACCAGACTATACAAAATTACTTTAGCTTCTTAGTTTTGAAATCAGGTGGTATGACTCCTCCATATTTGATCATTTTTTAAAAAGTCTTTCTTATACAATTATTTTGCTTTTTTGCCTTTTCAAACAAATTTGAAAATGAGTTTGTCAGTATCTACAAAACATTGCTATGATTTTGAGTGGGATAGTGTTGAAATTATAATCAGTTTGGGAGAATTTGGCAACTTAAGTCTTTAAATGCATGAACACAATATATCTATCCATTGAGTCAGGTCCTCTTTTATTTATCAGTCTTGTGTCATTTTCACTACATGCATCTTGTATCTATGTAAATGTATAATTAGATTTATAAGTCTTTTACTAGTGCCATCTTAAATGGTTCTGTTTATTTAATTTAAATTTCAAATAGTTTTTTGCTAGTAGATAGAAATGACATTGATTTCTGAATATTTTATTAGTTTACTAGGACTGCCATAACAAATTAGCACAAATTGATTTGATAAAATGGCAAAAAATTACTGTCTTCTAGTTTTGCAAACAAGAAGTCCACAATCAAATTCTCAACAGAGTTCTTTCTTCCTAGGGCTGCATAGGAATAATCTGTTCCAGGCTTCTCTCCCTGGTTTACAGATGGCCATCTTCTCCCTGTGTCTCTTCACATTGTCTTTTTTCTATTCAATTCTGTATCTGTGTCCAAATTTCCACTTCCAGTAAGGACCCCACTCATCTTGGATTAGGGGACTGCAATACTCTGGTACAACTTCATCTTAACTAATTGTATGTGCAAGAACCCTTTTTCCAAATAAGGTCATAATCTGGTATACTGGAAGTTAGGACTTTAGCATAAAAAATTTGAGAGTATGCAGCTCAACTCATAATAGTTTACCATTTCCCCCCAAAAATTCACCTTTTCTCAAATGCTAAATGCATTCACCCCATTCCAATATCCTTTGAAGTCTTGTCAGCATTAACCCTAAATACCTAATTTCATCCAAATATTATTTAAATTAGGTGTGGGTGAAACTGGGAGTGTTTATTCTGGCAGAAAATTTATCCTTGTCAATGAAACTGAGCATTTTCTGCTTCAAAAATACAATGCTGGGATAGGCATAGGATAGATGTTTCCATTTGAAAGGGAAGAATTCAGAGGAAAAAAGGATCATGTATCCCAGACAAGTTTAAAACCTATCAAGGAAATTCCACTAGATTTTAAGGCTTAAGAAATAATCCTCTTATCCTGATGCTGTCTTTTTCTGGCCCACTCAGGAGGCCACCCTACCCTCTCAGCATTGGGAAGTGACTCTGCTTCCATTTCCCTGAGATGTAGCCCACTCTTATGAACCCAGGAAGTGGCCCCACCCTTAGCATCAATTTTTCCCTTTATTGAAGGATAACATATGTCCACAGCCAGATATCTTCATTGACCCTTTTCCTGCCTATACAATCCCATAAGTCTCCTTTATTTCATCTCATTTCTGTCCTTTTCAGCTGAAAATTGCAATATTTCTGCTGAGATGGTTGATTGGATCCACAAATCTCATAACATGTCTTTCTCAACTGGTTCAGCCACACATGATGTTCTCTCCAGAGCAAGCTTTCTAACATTTTGCAGTATGGATAGGTTAAAAGTTTTCCACATTTCCAAGTTCTGTTTTCTTTTTGCTTATCAATTACCTCTTCAGTTTAATTGTTTTCTCCCATCTTACTACAAGCCAAAGGAAGGACCAGGCTGCAGTTTTGATACTCTGTTTAGAAATTTCTTCAGTTATATATTAAAGTTGATCAGTTAAAGTTCTACTTTCCGTCAATCAGAATACAATTTTTTCAAGTTCTGTGCCACTTTTTAACAATGATGACCTTTTTATTAGTGTACATGTTCATAATTTCTATAGAAACTTCATCAGAAGCACCATTTATATTTCTAGCACCATTCTGCTTATAATAATATATGTGTTCTCTAAGAGAGAAGTTATCCATGTAGTTCTACTCTTGTTTCTGAGCCTTCACCAGAATCTCCTTTAATGTTAAATGTCAGTATTTTACCAACAGTCTCTTTGAGCCAGTCTAAGGTTTTTCTATCACGACCTCAAAACTTTTTCAGTCTCTACCCTAACCCAACTCCAAAATTACTTCATCATTTTTGGGCATTTTTATCTATCAGCACCTCACTTCCAAGTACCAAAATATGTTCCGTGTCTCTTCTCTAGCTTCTGGTGATTTTATCGTATTCTTGCTGTTTCTTGTCTTATAAAAGCATCACCATAATCTCTCCACATAATATTCTGTGTGTGTTTCAAAATTTTTTTAAAAAAAAGAACATCAGTGAGAAGCCCATTCTGCTCCAGTATGATCTAATGTTAATTCCTATCTTCTATGCAGTATCAAACAAGGCCACACATTAAGGTACAAGGGGTTAGGACTTCAACATTTATATTTTTAGGAGGGACACAACTCAAACCATAAAATTAACTTTGTATACTAAGACACAGTTAACTCACTTATTAGTTTTAAGTGAGAATTTAGCTTATGTAGACAACTGAGAATTTTCTATCAAGACAATCATGTTTTCTCTAGTTTTTTTTTTGCGACAATTTTATTGAGATATAATTTGCATAACATACAATCCACCCATTTAAGATGTATAGTTTAAAATACATTTTAGTTAATTGTCACAAAGTTACGCAATCATTGTCAATGTTAACACATTTTCATGACCTCCAAATAATCTCCTTAGCCTTAGTTATCACTCCCAATACCCTATTCTCTCATCCTTAAGAAATCAATAATCTATGTTATAGCTCTACAAATTTTCCTATTCTGGACATTTTATATAAATGGAGTCAGAGAAGATCTACTCTTTTGTGACAGGCTTCTTCCACTTAGCATAATGTTTGTAAGTTTATTCATATTGTAGCATGTATCAGTACTCCATTCCTTTTTAAGGTCAAATGATATTCCATTGTATGGATATCTCACATTTTATTTATCTATTTATTAACTAATTAATACATAGGTTGATTCCATCTTTTAACTAATATGATTATTCCAGCACTAAATATTTGTGTACGAGTTTTTGTGTGAATATATCTTTTTCTTGAAGTGTTATAAAATTGCTCCTAGGAGTGGAATTGCTAGGTATATTATTAGTTCTATATTTAACTTTTTGAGAAACTTCCAGATATTTCCAAAATAGCTGCATCATTTTATATTCATGAAAGCAATGTATTAGGAGTTCTTATTTATCCACATTCTCAGCAAGACTAGGTATAATCTTTTCTATTCTATTAATTCAAGTGGATACAAAGCATTGCAATATGATTTCCATTTGTATCCCTGATGACTTAACAATGTTGAGAATCTTCTCTTGGGCTTCTTGCTTATCTGTACAACTTCTTTTAAAATGTTTTTATTCAGGTTGTTTGCCTATTTTTAATTGGATCCTTTATTTGGTATTTTTGAGCTGTGAAAGTTCCTTATATGTTCTAGGAATGCAAGTCCCTTGTCAGGAATATAATTTTTATTATTTTCTTCCATTTCATGAATTGTTTGCTCACTTTCTTAATAGTGTCCTTTGAAACACAAACGTTTTTATTTTATATGAAGTCCAATTATATAATTTTTTGTTTTGTTGCTTGTGGTGGTGGTATCATATAGGACTCCATTTTCAACTTCAAAATCAAGATTATTGCTATTTTCTAAGATTTCCATACTGCTTTTACATTTAGGTATTTGATTCATTTTGAATTAACTTTCTATAGTATGTAGTATAGGTTTAATTTCAGTGTTTTCCATATGTTTATTCAGTTGTTCTACAACGGTGTATTTAAAAGACAATTGTTTATGGTCTTGGTACCCTTGCTGAAAATCAGCTGACAATAGATGTTTAGGTCTATTTCTTATTTCAGTTACATTTCACTGATATGCCTCAATTACTGTTGCTTTCCAGTATGTTTCAAAATTATAAAGTGTCAGTCCTCCAACTTCTTTTTCAAGATTATTTTGACTAGTTCCCTTGAATTTCAAAATTAATCTTAGGATCAGCTGGTCAATTTCTGCAAGAAGCTTCCTGTATTTCTGAAAGAACTGGGTTGAATTTATGGATCAATTTAGAGAATATTATCATCTTAGTAACATTGTCTTTTGATCCATGAAATATCTTTCCATTTATTGAGACTTTAATTTTTTCTGTAAAGCTTTATCATTTACAGAGTATAAGTATTGTAAATTTTTATTAAATTTATTTCTAAAAATTTTATTTTGAGGGCTATTGTAAAATGAATGTTTCTTAATTTCATTTTGGAATTTCATTGCTAATTGTAATAATTTTTTTTTTTTTTGAGACAGAGACTTGGTCTGTCACCCAGGCTGCAGTGCAGTGGTGCACTCTCGGCTCACTGCAACCTCTGCCTCCTGGGTTCCAGTGATTCTCCTGCCTCAGACTCCTGAGTAGCTGGAACTACAGGCATGAGCCACCATGCCTGGCTATTTTTTTATTTTTTATTTTTTAGTAGAGACAGGGTTTCACCATATTGGCCAGGCTGGTCTCCAAATCCTGACCTCATGACCCACCCTGGCCTCCCAAAGTGCCGTGATTACAGGCGTGAACCACTGTGCCCAGCCTGTAATGATTAATTTTGTGTTACATTGGCTAGGTCATGGATTCAGTTTTTGGCCAGACACTAAATATTTCCATGAAGCTATTTCTTAGATGATATTGAGATTTAAATTAATGATCTTTGAGAAAAAGGGGATTATCCTACACAATTTGTGTAGTCCTCATCCAATTAGTTGAAAGCTTAAGGGAAAACCTGAGGTTACCTGAAGAAGAAAGAATTCTGCCCCCAGATACCTTCAGAATGGAACTGCACCATTACTATTTCCCTGAATCTAATGTCTGCCAGCCTGCCCTGCAGATTATTGATTTGCTCTCTCTCTCTCTCTCTCTCTTCCCCCTCCCCTTCTTGTGTTAAGGGATGGACTGCAATTAATTTTTGTGTATTGATCTTGTATCCTGCCACCTTACTGAACCAGTTTATTAGTTCTAATACATTTTAGTAAATTCTAAGTTCTTAGGATTTTCTATTTACGAGATGCTGACAGGGATCATTTTGTTATTTCCATTGTAATGCATATATCAATTTTAGTCTATTTTATTGCCTAATTTTTCTGGCTAGAAAATAGAAATGGTGAGAGTGGATGGTTTTTATCTTGTTTCTGAACCCAGGGAGAAAGTACCTAGTTTTCCAGCACTAAGTATGATGTTAGCTGGAGGGGGGGGAGGGTTTGTAGATGTTCTTTATCAATTGAATAACTGGTATTATATTTTCAGTTTTTTTAGTGTTTTCATCAGGAAAGGGTACTAATTTTTTTCAAATATCTTTTCTGCACTTTTTGAGATAACCATGTGTTTTTTGCTTTTATTCAATCAATACAGCAATTGAGATTATTTTATTTTCTCTTTCTAAATGTTTATCTATCCATCTATCTATGTAAGTATTTACAAATCATCAATGAGATTTATAAACCTGTAGTTTTCTTTGTCAGAAGTTTGTCTTTAATAAGTTTAATTTTAACAAATATGGAAGAAATACTGTTATCAATTTCTATCATAATGAGATTATATATTCATCATCTATATAGCAATTATTATCTATCTATATATCATGTACACATTTGTTACCCTATTGCACTGAATACAGTTGTAGTATAATATTGAATAGGAGTGGCAAGAGGGACATTTTCTCTTACCGGTCTTAGAAGAAGTCATTCAATTTTTAACCATTAAATGTGATACTCTGTATCTTTATTTCAATTATGCAGTAATCATTTCTTCCTGCCATTAACTATTATTTAAAAATACTATTTTAATGACAGCATACTAGTCCTTCCTCTTAATATTCCAACTTATTTAATCATTTCCCTATTATTGGGCATTTAGAAACTTTTCAAAATTTTCCTATCATAGTGTTTTGATGAACAACAATATACATCAAACAGTTTGTATTTCCATTTATAAAAATGTATAAAACATTCCCAAAAGCAAAATAACTTCCATTACCATTTTTAATGGCTTTGTTTACATACTGTCAAATCATTTTATAGATAACTAAAGCAATATACACTAAAATCAACAATAAATATCTTATTTTTTAAAAAAATGTGATATTACCTTTAGATATTTTTGTAAGGATCCAATATCAATTTAAGAAAGTTCCATTTTATTTCTAATGATTGAGAACTTTTTGCATAAAGAGATCTTGTATTTCCCTTTTCTATTTCTGTTATAATAATCATGTAATTTTTTTCTGCTTTAGTCTGTTACATATGGTAAAGTATACCACGATGTTTTCAACAGTTTAGTAGCTCTGCATTCTCAACTGAGACATGATGCATTATCTTTTTTTAAGCATTGCTGAATTTAATATTTTGTTGAAAATGTTTGTGTCCATATTTGTTTTTGATGCCCATATTTTCTTTCTTGTTATACTTTTGTCTGATTTGGGTATCTGTAAAAATTGCCTTTATTCTGTTCTATTTTTTCTTTATTTTCTATTTCAATAATTGCTCATCTAGTCTTCATTATTTTTTCCTATAGCACAGCTGGGTCTAATTCTCTTTTCACTCCTACATTTCTTAGAGGTATAGATGACGGATTAGAGATGTTTCTTGTTTTCAATATACACATTTTATGTTCCAAACTTCACTTTACATTTTTGCTTCAGCTCTCTCTCAAATTTTGATATAATGCATTTTTGTTTTGTATTTTTGTTTAAAACATTTCTAATTTTCTTAAGGCTACTTCTTTTCTCCAGTAGGCAGATACATGTTTTTTAATTCACCAATATTTGGGTATTTTCTATATATTCTTTTTAAAATTTATTCTTTATTGTGTTTCGAAGAATATTTTAAATTATATTAATTTTTAAGTAGTTTAGGTTTCCTTGTGACCTAAAATGGATACCTAGGTTAATTTTTCATATGCTATTGCCTTGGCTGTATAGAGTGCCCTACAAATACCAATTATACTATGTTGTTTGGTGGTATTTTAAATTCCTCTATATCCTCGCTGATTTTTTTCTCTACTAGTTCTTTCTATGACTTAGAAATAAATATTTATGTCTCCAACTATAATTCTGGCCTTATCTATTTATCCTTTCAGTATTATCTGTTTTAGCTCTATGTATTCTGAAGCTGTGTTGTTAGGTACATACATATTTAGGATAGTTGTGTCACCTTGATGAATTGATACTTTTGTCATACGTAATGTCTGTCTTTATTTCTGGTAATTTCTTTCTTCTGATCCCTACTTTGATATCAATACAGCCATTTCAGTTATTTATGAATGTTTGTAATATATAACTTTTCCCATCAGTTTATTTTTATGTTATCAACACCATTATAGTTAAAGTGAATTTCTTGTATAGAGCGCATAGTTCCTCCATGCCCCACTCCCTTTTCCGTCTTTTTATTGCTACACTTAGACCATTTATGTTTAATGCAATTTTTGATGTGTATACATTTAAGTCGACCAGTTTTCTTATCTTCTCTTTGTTCCTTCTAGTATTTTTTCTTCCATTTATTCTTTTTTTTTTCAAAAATTTGGATTTTTATGACTTTTTATGTATTTTATTTTAAAATATGTATTGTGATTTTGACTATGTCATTTAATACATTATTTTAGTAATTGCTTTAGGGATTACACAGAAAGTTCTCAACTTTTTGCAATTTACTAGTAATCAATAGTTTACTATTGCAGTTTCAATGGTGAAATGTCACTACCTTATATTTTCCTTCATCCTCTCCTCCTTTAGGCTATTATTTTCTTCTAAATTACATCTATATACATTGATACTCTTTTAGCTAATCATACATTTTGCTTTGAATTAACAAACATGTTTTAAATAACTCAAGTGGAAGAGAATACTTTTTAAATTTAGCCAGCTATTTAAACTTTTTTAATGTTGTTTTTCTGATGTTCTAAGTTTCCTTCTAATATTTTCTTTCATTTAAGAGCTATTTTTTAACAATTAATTTAGAGAAAGTATAAAGGCTAGTAATTTTCCTGTTTTTAATTTGACTGAGAACATTTTTATTTATCTTTCATTCCTAAAGAATATAATAACTAGATAAGCAACTCAGGTGACAGTTTTTTTTTAATAACACTTTAAAAATATATTGCTTTATTTTGTCCTCCTTGGTTTCGGAAAAGCAATACATTAATTTATTGTAAAAAAAAAAAAAACAGGTCAGTAGAATTTTAAATGACATCTAAGTATAGAAACTATAGTGATTGAGATATCCTATTGGAATCATGAATAACAATAAGTAAATAAATTTCTTCCAGGAAAATTATATGAAAAATAAGCTTCCCAAATTGGCTGAAGAATAAATATAAAACACACAATTACCTATAACTCCTTTAAAATTTTAATCAGTGTTCTTTTTAAAGTCATTTAAAAAGCACAAGAATTTAAAAATCTATAGGTAAGCAATACCAAAAGTTCAACAAATGGTCCAGAATCAAAGCAGAATTGGAAGACTTCTAAGCTCTATGTGTTAGGTTCACCTAATTTTAATACACACACGAAAAAACGCTAGTGTGCAAAATGCAATGGAGCTCAAATTCACTTGTGCCATACCTGCAGAAATCTCAAATGAATAAAATCCAGGATGTATACATAAAGATATTAAGACCAAATGGTATTTAATTCTTGAAGTGAAAATATTATTTAGACTTAGAAAATTTAATAATGTAATTACTGTTGTAATAGATTAAAGGCGAAAACCAATTTAATTATTATAAGGAATTTAAGAAATCTCTAATTATTAATAATAAAATATCTCAGAAAAAAACAGAATAGAAAGGAACTGTAGTTTGGTAATAAAAACCCAGAGTAAACATCATATTTTAACATAATATGCCTGAAATATTTTCTTTACATTCAACAGGAAGAATATATTTGCAATATT
The DNA here is from genome assembly GCA_963573385.1 of Cacajao melanocephalus. NCBI lineage: Eukaryota > Metazoa > Chordata > Mammalia > Primates > Pitheciidae > Cacajao > Cacajao melanocephalus. Next base: position 75,009 of record CAUYLG010009614.1, read on the forward strand.
GTACTCCATACCACCTGTCGACTCATTACTTGTTTATCTATTGAAATACTGTGTGTGCACAAAGAAATTATTTTATTCACTTCAACTTAATAGTTTTGCTATTCTTTCTTTGGGTTCCAAAAATTCTCTGGTTTCTACAGATATTTCTCTTGGCTTGATGTAAGAAATAACTTTTTATAACAATTTCCATGCTGTTTTTATAATACTGCATGGAGCTCTATGTTATTTAATGAGGCACTTCTCTTAATCAATCTGAGGAGCTCTGGAATATTTTCATGCTGTGCACAAAGACAAGAGTTTATAGAATATGATTGACTATAAATGTCCTCTATTTTCATCCATATGTAAATCAATAGACTTGGGAAGTTGGTGATCTCCTTAGTGTTTAGCTCACATTTTACTCATAAGGATATAGGTGGGCTATTGAAAAAAGTATTCACATAATTTTAATTAAGCTTGAAAAAATAGTCTAATTACATTGATTCCTTTTGTCTTTCATTACAAAAAGAAAAATAAAAATGCATTATTATATGTCTGATTTTGAATCGTACACAGATGTTAGTCGTTTAATTTCAAATAACTTCCCAGATGATTTTTTATACATGATGAAAAACATATTAGCAGAAAAATGTGGGGCACCACAGCTATAGATCTCATTGTCTTGAACCATGAAAAACAAAAAGACCCACATCTGACAGAGACATACTTTTAGACTCTGTACTATACAATTGAATCAGCTGTACAGTAATGACCAACATGCTGAGCTAAATTCCCATTGATGTGGTTCATTTGTCCACTAATGGAAACACTGCTAATGTAAGAATTAATGTCACTTTTGTTTTATCTTCATTTTTACTTACTGATGAAGCTTTCTTTCACCATATCCACAACTTTTCTAATTCCTTATAAGCATGTAGTGAAGGCAAGAGAGAATATTTACTATAATTTCAAATATTGGCTCTTTTATATCTAATTCAAATGATTTCCTGAAGCATTGCTGTTAAGACCTGGGTAGGGATATGGTTGAGGACTGAGGTTTGTAAATTCCCATACATTTCTGTACTTTCCAATAGAGAGTGGAAGTGAAATAAAATTATACTTTGTATGCATAATTTAGGCATAATTCATCATAAGGATGAAACAATCAAAACATAAAAGCAGAGTATATTTTGAGTATAAAATATAATACAAAAAATACAAACAGGCAGTGGATTTTTTATAGCATTCATATTGTTAAATATCTATGCTGTCTTCAACTGAGGCAATGAGATTACAACCTTAATAGTTAAGCCAAGCATGCTAGTTGTGGTCAAATGACTCACTCATTATCATTAGAGTACATACACAGGGAATTTGGTCATTGTGTTCCCAGCTGGCAGCTTTTACTAACATCTGGGTTATTAACATCAGAATCAGCAATCTAGCAAATTGTTCTTTCTAACATATCCAGCTAATCCTGGATCAAAATTAGTTCCCTTCCAAACCCACCTGCAGTAAATCCAGCAGTCAAGATAATCCTTGCACAGAGTTAGTTGAATTATATATAAAAGTATATAAGGATTAGATATTCCAGAATTCAGGCCTGGCTTTCTATCTGTAGACAACATTGAGTATGCTTTTGGAAAGTGAAAGTCAAGATGCCAACATTCTTCGCTTGTCAGCGAGAAATTTCAATGAAGATGCAGAGATTCTAACTACCACTTCACCAAAGCTATTAGGAAAAAGAGACATTTTCCTCCTATTTGAGACAATTACAACAAATATCTTATCGTAAATATTTGAACAGTTTTGAAACTGTTTGCTTATATGATATATACTCATAACAGCTTTAAATGGCAGTTCTACCCTGTAAGCTTCTTGATCCTGAAGATGGTTTCTGCCTTGTTCTTATTCAGCTTAAGGAAATTTCGTAATGCAGTGAAAAGAATCTAAAGTTCTTGTGATAATTCTAACTAATTATTTCAGTAATCTTATTGTACTTACAAACCATTAATATAATTTAATGCCAGATCATTTAAAAGTGAGATTTCTCAAATGGTTTCTTAGTTTCCTTGATTCTGTCTGATGAAAGGTAAACTCTCTAAGGGAAGAAACTACTATGTAACACATTCAAATGCACATAATTTAAGACTCTTGTGATGCCATCATAAACCAGTATGCATTTTCTTTCTTACTTTATTGTTGTTTTCTCTGATTGTGTATCCCTTACGCAGAAACCTGTTGCTTTCCCAGGGAACACTGATTTTGATTCAAATACACATTTGACCAAACCCAGCTCTATACTATTTCTATTAGCTCTCCATTCATGCATCTTGCATCTTGATAAAAAATTCCTTCATTTTTCACACATTTTCCTTTCTCTACTCCTTTGCTTATGCTGTTTCTTTTCTTTTCTAGTGAAAGCAAGTTTGTTAAGAAACTAAAGGATTAAAGAATGGCTACTCCATAGGCAGAACAGTGGCATGGACCGCTCAACTTAGTTATTTCTTGATTATATGCCAAACAAGGAGTGTATTATTCATGAGTTTTCCAGGAAAGGAATTTCCCAGAACTGAGGATTCCTCCCTTTTTAGACCATATAGTGTAACTTCTGGAGGTTGCCATAGCATTTGCAAACTGTCATGGCATGACAGTGCCATGGCATGTTAGGGCGTGTCTTTTAGCATGCTAATTAAAATATAATGAGATATTTTTGACCGTTGTTACAAAGATATATAGTACTCAATACTTTGGACAGAGTATCTTCAGTGTTGAGATTGTTAATAGGAAAATAAATGTTTCCATAATCAAATATGTTTTGGTAAATGCTCCTAACAATATTCCTATCTTACAGTTGTATAAAACGCTATGCCCATCTTTAGAGCATAGAGTTTCAGAATAAATATCCATTGAAAAAATCCATATTTCCTTAATTTATTTGATACACAGTGCTTCTCTGGTATATGCAAAGTCTTAGACTTTTAATACACAGGACCATACATACCAATAGGGAAATAGACTTCCTTAGAAAAAGAAACTAAGATTTGTAAAAGCAAGTTTTAAAGAAATTGCTTTTTCCAATACTAATTAAGAAATAAAAATTAAAACAACCTTAGTTCTTTTCTACAATCAAAGTTTTAAAAACAAAAATGAATGTGTTTGGAAACTTGTAAGCTAGTACTGAAATTGAAAACCGGCTTACATTTCTAATAAGCTAGTTGGCCATACTTAACTGTGGTTAAAATACACATACTATTTTATTTTGCAATTTTTAAGTACTTATGAAAATAATAATCGGTGTAATAAACGTATTCTGCAAGTTTGATCATTACAGTAGGTTACAGTGAAAAAAATCTAAATATCTAAATGTCCCACAAAATAAGATTAGTTAATAATTTATGGTACATCTGTGTCATAGAATTGTAGTCATTCATTAGAAAATCATATCAAGTAGATATTTTTACATGCAAATATCATCAAAAAAATTACAAAGCAAAAATACAAAGTATTAAATACTAACTGGAACATAATTTTATATATTTCTGTGATTGTGTTTGTGTGTATACATATATGTATGTGTATATATATCTACAGATATATATATACACGTGTGTGTGTGTGTGTGTGCATGGGCATGTCTGCGTGGGTGTGTATATACAAATACAGATATATTTTTTTCACTGACAAGAAGTGCAATCACCAATATATTGGCAATAATTACCTTTGAGTAGTGGGGTCTTGAAAGTTGAATTGAATCACTTAGCTTAGTTACATTTACAAAAATTTCTCTAATGGTATTAATTATTGCTAGAAATATAAAGTCATTTAACTTTTCTTCAAGTACTTCATCTAGCAAGCTTTTAGTGGCTCTTTCGGGCAGTTAAAGATCTTTATTCCATGTTCCAAAGGCATTTTGTTCACTTATCACATGGGTATCAGTATATGATTCCTTGACAGATTCACCAGGTGATTTTGAGCCTCCAAAGAGAAAGGCTGTGATTAGATCATCTTTCTATTCTCTGGATTAGCACAGTACTTGACTCATAATAGCACTAATAATAGTTTTTGGAACAAATGAAATAATAAATCATTAAGCAAATTTGACCAAATGCCTAAAAAGATAAATGAAATTGTTCTGATTAGGTCTAATTATCAAAAACTACTTCAAGCTAAATGCCACAGGTATTTAATGCATTTCTATCTTTTAAATTAAAATAGCTCAACCGGAGCCATGCACACTCTTTGAGTCCTCAATTAGTATTGATTGATATAATTCTATGAGAGGCATGAGTTAAGCTAGTAAATGACACAGAGAATCTCAATTCAAATCATGTTTCTAAGTGGTAACCAAAGCTTTAAGTGAATCTGTTATGTGGCAACTCTATTTAGAGAAGATAATTGGGGCTAAGCTTTTAAGTAATTTTTAAAATTCCAGTTTGAAATAAGAAAACCTACAATATAGTGTAATTCAAAATACGTTTACATTTCATTAAGGCATCATAACACAAAACCATAGAACATTTGTATATGCTTAAAATAACAGTAGTAATAATAATTATAATATGCTACATTCTATCACCTAATCACAACTATTTATACATAATGAAAGTTAAAAAGGAAATGACATATTTCCTTTTCCATTATTTATAAAGCCTAATCCTGGAAAAATATAAGAATAATTACAGCAAATATTTGCTCTTTCATCAATCTGTTTGACTAAGACCATGCTAACTAATTAACATATCCTTGTGATCAACTTAATAGCTGCATAAGGATTTATTATAACTCTCCCCTATTTTATTGATGAGGAAACTGTAGTACAGGAAGTATAATTTCTGTAGGGTCATGCAATTTCTACTTTATAAAACTGATGCTGGATAGTATCAGAATCTGTGTTTTTAAGTGCAATGCTGAAGTGAGGAAAATTATGAACAAAAGAAATCTCCACTTAATGGAAAATATTCAATCTTGTGTGTTACAAGTGAACCAGTAAATATTTGTATATGCCTTATATATTCAATATTGTATATTTCTATATTTTATATATTCTGTAAGTTTCAAAAACTATATGTAAATATATATACGTATGTGTGTATATATATATAGAGAGAGAGAGAGAGAGAAATGACTTATGGAAGATAACAAAACAGTTCAATAAAAAGTGCTTTTCATTCATTGTCAAAAAGCAACATATAAATTGTCAAAGATATTTTATTAAGATGCTAATTTCAAGAAGAGGACTATAAGTGAACATGTAAGGGTACATGCTTTCCCTGATGTGAAGATACAGCATACTCTAAATAAAATAAAAAGTGTATATTAAGTACTTTGTAATTTTTAACTTATGCTATCACACAATATATTGGTCCACTATAGTCTCTGAAAGAGATACACAATCACTATCACCAGATGCTAATTTTTAAAATGAGAGAAAATTCATCTTGGCAAAGAGCCTAAGATACAAATTCAAGATTAAAAGCACTATGATTACTAAAAAAAAGCACAATAAGCTTTAACTGGGAAAATTTCACATCTTAAAAGAAAGGTAACCAAACCTCTCAGGAATTAGAATTGGAACTATACTCATGACTAGCTCCAGTGATAGAACCTTAATATTGTTCATACTCAACATCAAAGAATGTTTATAAAAATTCACCTACTCTCTTTATCAAGTAGTGAGAAATGAATGGTAGTCTTGTCTAAAATCATGAAAAGAAAGCCACATATATTTTTATAATATGTTTTAATACTCCTGGATATAACAGATTTCTAGGTGAGTCTCAAAGTGTTGACAGGTATCTTGCTGGTCTGAGTAACTTCAAGTCTTCAGTAACTTCAGTCTTACCAAGCCACCTCATAGTAAATAGGATTCCTGCTTGTCTTAGAAGGAGAATCCACTAGTTACACTAACAAATAACGGTCAATCCATTGACATCTTTATTTTTCTTGTAATACATAAATTGACATTGGCTTTAAGCATTTGTTTCTTAGAAATTTTGTGAATGTGAATCAACATCCGCCCTGAAACACCAGCAAAATCAAGCACCAGGCTTGCTAGGCTGAAAGCAAGACTTTGGATAGTGCCGAATTTTCTGTTGCTCACTATGATGGACAGTAGAGTCTCAGCATTTACTTCTCAAAGGGTTGTAAGCCAAGTCAAATTTAACATCACAAACTACAATATAGAATACAGCCTCTAATCTGGTGAACACTTCCAGAAACTTGATAACAGCTTTCTTTCCCAAACAAAAACATTTCAGATATCTTAAGAAAATTGTCTTTTGCACCTTAAGTGATTTTTTTTACATGTAAATACATCCACTAAGGCTTCATTAAAGCAGTGAGAGTGAAAAATGAACAAAACATCCCCCACTAAGGGAAGTATTGAAACAGATATGGTACATCCATGTACTAAAAAAAAAAAATCAGTTTATATAAATCTGTCTAAAATAATTTTAATGACATAGGAAAATGATTATTACATAAAAATTACAAATAAAATAAATATTTTGAATTTCTCTTTCTACACTAGCTGTCAGTCTTGCTGCTATGGTTGCCAGTTATCTTTCTTAAATAAACAATGTATAAAATTCCCTGGAAAATGAAGAGGGAAACAAACAAACTGAGATGTGAATTTTGGACATTTAGTCAGTTCGTTTATGTAATTCACAAATCCTGCACACCAGCCTCCAACTGGACACTATTTAAATGTACACATCATGTAAATTATAAATAGTTTTTTACCAGTCATGGACTTTCAAGTTTGTTCATTATTGTATGAATATGACAAAAACTTATATTTAGAAATGTCTTAGCTATGAAATATATGAAAAACATCTCTCAAAAAGCTCCTCAAAATCTTCAGGAAAGTTTTCTTTTCTTGAAATATTTTTGTTGCTGCTGCACAACTTCTAATGGGGCAGGGGAAGAACTGTATACTGCTACAGACCACTGCCATACAGGAAAAGGCCAATGAGCAGCAAAAAATTAAGCATTATCGAAAGTCTTGCTTTCAGCATAGCAAGCCTGACGCTTGACTTTGCTGTTGTTTCAGGGCACATGTTGACTCCCATTCACAATATTCCTAAGAAACAAATGCTTGAAGCCAGTGTTAATTTATGTATTACAAGAGAAATAAAAATGTCAATGGACTGAACATTTGTGTTAGTGTAATTAGTCGATTCTCCTTCTAAGACAAGCACGAATCCTGTTTATTATGAGGTGGCTTGGTGAGACTGAAGTTACTGTCAGAACAAAATGAGTAGTTCTCTGATTCAATACATAATTACTCAAGCTCATCTAGCTTTGGGAGGCTAGTGTTTCCCACTCACTAAAAGAATGCAACTGAGAGGAAGACCTTAAGACACAAGGCTGGGAATGAACATGTTCTTCCATGGCCATTGCTTAGAGGGATGGGAATCATCACAATGGTTTATCTGGCTTCGTTTGTCCTTATTTTTCTTTTACTAATCAGCCATCTGCAAACAAACACACTTACAGATGAATTTCTTTGAAATCTTTCCTGAGCTATGCTAATATCATCAGTCACTTTTTACATATGTCAATTTAGAAGCATTAAGTGCTGAGTTTGTATAATTATTGTGGATGTATAATAGTTGTACATATTTATGGGGTACATGTGATGCTTTGATACAGGCACGAAATGTGTAATGATCAAATCAGGATAATTGGGATATCCATTACCTCAAACATTTATCATTTCTTTGGGTTGGGAACATTTCACTTCGACTCTTTTAGTTTTTTGAAATACAAAATGAATCATTGTTAACTATAGTTGCCCTACTGTGCTACTGAATACTAGATCTTATTCCTTCTCTCCAACTATATTTTTGGGCCCATTTTTTAACTCAATCCCGATGGACAAGTTCTGGCTCTGCCCCTAAATTATACTAATACAAGTTGAGCATATTTTATCCAAAATACTTGGGACAAGAAGTGTTTCATATTTCTGACTTTTTCAGATTTTAGAATATTTACATGTACATATGAGATGTCCTAAAGATGTGCCCAACTCTAAACATAATTCATTTATAATTCCATATTCACCTTATATACATAGTCTGAAGGTAATTTTATATAATATTTTAAATAAATAATTTTGTGCATGAAACAAAGTTTCTGTACGTTGAACTATCAGAAAACAAATGTATCAGGTATGAGATTTTCTACTTGTGGCATCATGTTTGCAATCAAATATTTTCAGATAGTGGTGCATTTCAGATTTCATTTTCTTTTTAATTAGGGATGCTCAATCTGTATACCATATTATATGAATTTTTGCCAAGAATAACATATTAACTATGTTTATAGCCAGACAAAAACTATATTTTTAGAAAGAAAATATTTACAAAGGAAATCTAACATAAAGACTAATATTAATCGAATGTAGTTTATGAACCTGTATAAACTATTTTCTGTAAGTTCTCAACAATTCAGTAAGGTTTATTCACTCCTAGGTGTAAATATGCTGCTTCTCCCAATACAGACCAAGCTTTATTTTGTTTTTGTTGCACTCATTTTCATTAATAAAATCACCCTATTCTTCCACTCTGCACATTTAAAAAATTTAGATTAATCTTCCACAACACTCAAATCCTCTTGTTATTTCTAGTTTTCCTTAGTAAAAATGAGTTCTGTGTCAACATAACAGGATTTTTAGCTCAGGACTGAGCCACATTTGGGCAGTAATGTAATTGTACTATGCTCAAAACGACTTAACTGTGGAAGCCATTTGAGCCCCAATCATCATGAAACCTGATTCTCAATTTTGGCTTGCCAATAGTACCTCTTTTGCTTACTGCCAGAGCTTGTTGTCAGCTAGGATTTTAGATAGAGATTATAGCTCAAAGAAAAGGAGAGCTTTGTAACCACTATATTATACTTGGACCACAGAGGTAACTAATTACCTTTTCATCTGAGAATTTCAAAGAAACCTACTAATTGTGTTTAGTGAAGCTTCAGGGTTCCCTAGGGACATCTGAATTTGGTTTGTATGCCTTTGAGTGCTACTGATGGGTCACTACCAGGATTCACTCTGTTTTACTTCAGTCTAACACTTGCATTGAGTATTGAAGATCTCTACAAATCAGCACTGCTACTCATAAACCACACAACAAATTAAAACACAAAATCTATGTCTGAACAGGACCTGGGCAACCTGTATTTTAACTATTAAGGGTAAAATACCAAATTACTAAAAAACTACATCAAACTGAATTTGATACTTCTCCATCTAATAAGAAATTTTCTTCTTCCTGTGCCCACTGCCACTTTCGAAAGATGAGTGATGACATCAAGAACCGACAAAAGACCATTTGCTTTTTCCTAACTCAATTATTAAATGGTCCGTTACAAGATGGCCTTTTATTCTCCTGCAGCAGGTGTTTCAGACTCAAATAACGAGCCTTATGATGTAGACACTGCATCCTTAATTCCAACTAAAACCTAGACTCCCACCCAATTGGGCAGAAGTAAGTGATAATTGACTGGTGACTCAGATAGCACAAAGGACATTTGTGACTCATCCGACTTAATGATGAGCTGCTTATAGCCCATCAACTATTTTAGCAATTTTAAGAGAACAGTCTACCAAAGTGTACTCCTGCTGCTACTGACATGACAATTCACCTAGTAAAAGAAAGATTTTGACTATCGGTGTACACCTCAAAATATCTGAATGGAAAGGAAAACATTCAGCCCTTAATTACTTTGGTCTTCTATGGAGAAAGAATCTACATAAAATCTTTCTCCATCTAAGTGTTGAGACAATCCAAGGTACTCCTTTTCTGAACAACAGTTACCTGTAATGTGATTAGGCTGGGATACTGAATTTTGATGAATAATCTCTTATTAAATTATGTAAATACTACTTTTTACATTTTATTTTAATTTTTACTTTTTGAGGTGGTGTTTCATTCTTGTCATCCAGCTGGAGTGCAATGACACAATCTCTACTCACTGCAACCTTCATCTCCTGGGTTCAAGTCACTCTCCCACCTCAGCCTCCCGAGTAGCTGGGATTACAGGTGCCCATCCCCATGCCTGGCTAATTTTTTGTATTTTTAGTAGAGACAGGGTTTCACCATGTTGGTCAGGTTGGTCTCAACTTCTGACCTAAGGTGATCCACCCACCTTGGCCTCCCAAAGTGCTGGAATTACAGGTGTGACCCATGTGCCCAGCCAAAAATGCTACTTATTATTATTATTATATTTAGCTACTTTTTAAAGAAAACTTAAGACAAGTGACTCAGGTGGTTACAAAATTTCTGCAGGAGGAGGAAGTAGAACAAAATGGTAGAATAGAGCCCTTTAGCAATTGTCTTAAACAACTATCCATGAAAGCAAGTACCTTTACAGATCCCCAAAAATCAAGTGAGATATTACAGTACCTGGTTTCAACATACTATCAGGGAAAGCAAAATTGCAGAAGGTAGAAAGGACAGTCTTATATTGCCTGTACTACCCCTCTCCCAACCTTAGGCAGCTCAGCACAAAGAAAATCTGTGTGCTTCCAAGAGGGGGATAGAAGCGAGCGTGAAATTTTCCATTGGTATTCAGGGCTGCTCTGTCAAAGTAGAATATCGCAGAGGGTAGGATTCTGCCAATGCTCGTGGAAGGAGTATTTACACCAGTCCTGTGCCAGAGGGAAATTCCCTACCTCAAATGGATGAACTCGAGTGAGCTGGCTTTGGCTTTGCCACCAGCTGATGAAAATGACTTGAGAAATGGAGTAAATTTGAATGGCAGTCACGTCACAAAGAATGCAATCCTAACGCAAGCCCTGGTGCTGTACTCATCTCAGAGACAGTGGACTTTGGTTGTTACCCAATGCAACACCAGTTGTGGCAGCAAGTGGAATGCCTGTGTCGCTTGTCCCCCAACTCCAGGCAGTGTAACTCTGGGAGAGACTCCTTCTGCTGGGGGCAAGAAGAGGGAAGAGTAAAGAAAACTGTTTTGTACCTTGGGTACCAGCTCAGCCGCAGTAAAATAAAGCACCAAGCAGATTCCGAAAGTCCCAGATGTCCTTGCTCCTTGACGGTATTTCTAAGTCCACCTTAGATCAGAAGGGAATCCACTGCCCTGATGGGATGAACATAGTTCTGGAAGAATTCATCACTAGTGATTAAAGTGCTCTTGGGCTTTAAATAAATATCAGCGGTAGCCAGGCAGTAATGGAACACAGGTCTTGTGCAAACTCCAGTACTGTGTTGGTCTGTAAGGCCTCAAGTGCAACTTTGTGCAGTGCCAGCTGTAGTGACCACAGCAGTGCCTGTGTCACCCTTCCTCCATTGTAATTTATTCATTGACACAGTAGTCATTCAGAAAAATATTGTTTAAAATCCATGTGTTTGTATAGTTTTTAAAGTCCCTCTCATTGAATTCCAGTTTTGTTGCTTTGCTGTTGGGGAAAATAACTGATATGATTTAAATATTTTTTAAAAATTGGAGACTTGTTTTTTATCCTAACATGTGATCTGTCGTTGAGACTATTCCATGCATGACCTAAAGAGAAGAACATGTACTCTGCAGTTTTTGGATGAAATGTTCTATAAACATCTATTAGGTCCATTTCCTCTATGTACAGATTAGGTCTGTTGTTTCCGTATTGACTTTCTGCCTTCATGATTCCCAATAGCCAAGATTTGAAAGCAACCTAAGTGTCCATCAGCAGATGACTGGATTAAAAAAATGTGGTACACATACACAATGGCGTCATAAATTCAGTCATAAAAATAATGAGATCCTGTCATTTGCAACAACACGAATGGAACTGGAGAACGTTATGATAAGTGAAACAAGGCAGACTCAGAAAGAACAACTTTACATATTCTCATTCATTTGTGGGATCTAAAAAATATAGCAATTGAACTCACGGAGACAGAAAGTAGACTGATGGTTACCAGAAGGTAGTAGGGGACAGAGTCAGTGGAAACGGTTAATGGGTACACAAGTGTACTTAGATACAATGAAGAAGATCTAGTATTTCATAGCAGAACAGAGTGAACACAGTCAACAATAGTTTATTGCGTGTTTGAAAATAACTAAAAAACAGGAACGTTTTTAAAATGAATAAATGAGAAATGCTTGAGGTAATGGATATCCCATTTACCCTGATGTAATTATTATTTGTGGTATGCCTATATACAAATATCATTTCAGCAATGATGGCTCTCATGCGAAGACAGGCAATAATAAATGCTGGCAAGCATGTAGAGAAAAAAGAATCCTCACACACTATTGGTAGGAATATATATTACTACAGCTACCATGCAGAACAGTACAGAGGTTTCTCAAAAGACTAAAAACAGAACTACCATATTTGATCCAGTAAACCCACTGATAGGGTACATATCATATTCAAAGGAAAGAAAATCAATATATAGGAGGGATGTCTGCACTTTCATGTTCATTACAACATTATTCATAATAGCCAAGATACGGAGTTAACATAGTGTTTGTTAGCAAATGAACTGATAAAGAAAACATAGTGTATATAAAATGGAATATTATTCAGTCACAAAATAAAATGAAATCCTGTAATTTGCAACAACATGGATGGAAATGGAGGACATTATGTTAACTGAAATAAACCAGACACAGAAGAAGAAATGTTGCATATTCTCATTCTTACGTGAAAGGAGAGCATGGAAGATGGCTACCTGAGGCTGGAAAGAGTAGTGAGGAAGAAGGAAAAAGAGGGGAGTGTTAATGTATACAAAAGTATAGTTGTAAGAGGAATAAGATCTGGTGTTCAAAAACTCAATAGAAGACTATAGTTAACAATAATTCATTTCATATTTCAAAAAACAGAGTGGAATTAAAATGTTCCTAATACAAAGAAAAAGTAAATTCTTTAGGTCATGTATACCCCCAATTACCCTGATTTGGTCATTACATATTGTATGTTTCTATCTATAAATATCACATGTACCCCATAAATATGTCCCACTATTTTGCATCCATGATTGTTAAAATTATTTCTAGTTTCTAAAATATGACGGCAGGAAAATTCCTCTGGGTTATCTTAACGTATTGCTGAGATAATATATGGTATCACAAAAAAAGGAAGAGGAGGAAAGAGGAAAGAGGAGGGAGGCAGAAGGAGGAAGGAGGGAGAAGGAAGGAGAGGATAAGAAAGAGGAGGAAGAGAAGAAGAAGAGGAAGAAGAGAAAACTCACCTCAGAGACTGAATACAAAATGACCAAATGTACTGAGATAAAACAACCAAAAACTAAAAAAAGAAAAAAAACCATACAGCTACTTTCCAGCAAAAAAGAATGGCAGCTGAAGAGAGAAACAAAAAATTAGAGAAGGAAAAAGAGGTGGGGTAAATGTTTCATCTCATGCCAATTAGAATGGTGATTATTAAAAAATCTGGAGACAACAGATGCTGGAGAGGATGTGGAGAAATTGGAACACTTTTACACTATTGGTGGGAGTGTAAATTAGTTCATCCATTGTGGAAGACAGTGTGGCAATTCCTCAAGGACCTAGAAATAGAAATTCCATTTGACCCAGCAATCCCATTACTGGGTATAAATCCAAAGGATTATAAATCATTCTGCTATAAGGACGCATGCACACGAATGTTCATTGCAGCACTGTTTACAATAGCAAAGACCCGGAACCAACCCAAATGCCCATCGATGATAGAAATGACAGGGAAAATGTGGCACATATACACCATGGAATACTATGCAGCCATAAAAAACAATGAGTTTGTGGCCTTTGTGTCCTTTGGTGAACCTGGAAACCATAATTCTCAGCAAACAGACACAAGAACAGAAAATCAAACACCGCATGTTCTCACTCATAGGTGGGTGTTGAACAATGAGAACACGTGGACACAGGGAGGGGAGCATCACACACTGGGGTCTGTCAGGGGGAAATAGGGGAGGGACAGCAGGCGGTGGGGAGTTGGGGAGAGATAGCATGGGGAGAAATGCCAGATATAGGTGATGGGGAGGAAGGCAGCAAATCATACTGCCATGTGTGTACCTATTCAACAACCTTGCATGTTCTTCACAAGTACCCCAAAACCTAAAATGCAATTAAAAAAAAACATAGCTAGATCTCTTTCTTCCAGCTCCTCCCAATACTAAACAGAGGAAGAGTCTAGCACCTTTTAAAGATCTAAATAGGAAACATTTGTCATCTATTATCTCTAAGGGCAGCCACTATAAGACTTCAAAAGAACCTTGGTCTCCACCGTCTTTTATCTTAACCCGAACATTTCCTTTCTATTGAACCCAGGTCTTTAGACAAACTCAACCAATTGTCAACCAGGAAATGTTTACATTTACCAATAGCCTGGAAGCACCCCACACACCTGCTTTGAATTTTCCCACCTTTCTGGACCAAATCAATGTATTTCTTAAATGTACTTGATTAATGTCTCCTGCCTCCCTAAAATGTATAAAACCAAGCTGCACCCCAGCCACCATGGGTACAAGTTCTGAGGACCTCCTGATGGCTATGTCATGGGCCATGGTCACTCATGTCTGGCTCAGAATAAATCTCTTCCAATATTTTACAGATTTGAATCTTTTTGTCAACAGACATATTGTGTAGTGTGAAGTCTGGGCTTTAGCGTAGCTATCACCCCAATATTGTACATTGTACCCATTAAGTGATTTCTCATCCCTCACCCCCTCCCACCCTCCACATCTCCAGTGTCTTTGATTCCACTCACCATGTCCACTTGTGCACATTACTTAGCCCCACTTATAAGTGAGAACATGTGGTATTTGGCTTTCTGTTTCTGAGTGGTTTCACCTAAGATAATGGCCTCCAGTTCCAACCACTGGAGCTGCATGGGACCTGATCTCATTCTTTCTATGGCTAAGTAGTGTTCCACTGTGTGTTTGTATCATGTGTTCTTTATCTATTCATCTGTTGACAGACAGTTTGATTCCATGACTTTGCGAATGTGAATCATGCTGCAATAAACACACAACAGTGCAGGTGTCTTTTTCATGCAATGATCTCTTTTCCTGTGGGTAGATGCCCTGTGGTGGGATTTCTGGATCCAATGGTAGTTCTATTTTTGGTTCTTTCAGAAATCTGCATACTGTTTCTGTAGAAAACTTAGTTCTAATTTGTATTAAGTTGGATTCCCACTCACAGTGTGTAAGTGTTCCCTTGTCTCCACATCCTCGCCAGCATCTTCTGATTTCTGGGGCAAGATGAAACTCTAGTTCAAGACTTCACTTGGCATCTGGAATAAACACACACGAAGCTGCTTCTCTTATGTCACCACTATGGAAAGCCAAAGGCTGAGTCCCGCAGTCCTGGCACCAGCAGCAGTTCGTGGGGTTCTCCTCGGTAAGCAGCGGCCCAACTAAGAATGAAAAGCAGCTCCAATGGCTGTAACTCCAGCAGATCCCTTAAAACTGCCAGGAGTGAGCTTGGACTAAGCAAGCAATTTTTGAGCACCTACTGTATGCTGGCAAGAGATGGCTCTGTCATGAAGGTGAGAATCACACAGGAGAGAATTAATCACACGTCATTCTGACTGCACTGATGAGCCCTGGAACAGCAGTGTAGACACGAGACCAAATTAGGGGCCAAGCTCCACTACTGGGAGGCCAGGGAGACCTCCTGGGGAGGCGGTGGAGACAGCATGGACACAATCGGTTGTGGGGGGTTGCCTATGACCCAGGCCACAGAGCATGAGCATAGAGTGCAGCTAGCAGATGCTCAGCTCCGGCTTCCAAGAGCCCTGTGGGCTGCGGTGCTGGGGGACCCACCGCCTGCTGTCCCTCCCCTATTTCCCCCTGACAGACCCCAGTGTGTGATGCTCCCCTCCCTGTGTCCACGTGTTCTCATTGTTCAACACCCACCTATGAGTGAGAACATGCGGTGTTTGATTTTCTGTTCTTGCATCAGTTTGCTGAGAAATTATACTTTCATGCATATAT